>CAUYRH010054299.1:0-57018 GCA_963574655.1 Perodicticus potto
CAAGAATGGAAGAAAAAGTATCCAATGTACTCAGCCCTACTATGAAGCTACTTTATCGCTGTTGTTTGAAGCGTATAACCCAGTTATAGCACAAGAAATGGGGGAGGGTAAAAAGAAGCCACGTAAAAATTAAGTAAAACATACATTTTTTCATAAACTATAATGCGAACTATACTTTGAGAGAAAAAGTACAATAAAGATATCTGTACCAGAATGTTCATTGCAGCCCAATTCATAATTGCTAAGTTGTGGAAGAAGCCCAAGTGCCCATCGACCCATGAATGGATTAATAAATTGTGGTAGATGTATACCATGGAATATTATGCAGCCTTAAAGAAAGATGGAGACTTTACCTCTTCCATGTTTATAAGGATGAAGCTGGAACATATTCTTCTTAGCAAAGTATCTCAAAAATGGAAGAAAAAGTATCCAGTGTACTCATCCCTACTATGAAGCTAATTTATAGTTTTCATATGAAGGCTAAAACCCAATTATAGCACAAGAATATGGGGAAAGGGGCATGGGAGGGGAGGGAAGGGTGAGGATGAATAGAGGGAGGGTAAACGGTGGGATCACACCTATGGTGCATCTTAGAAGGGTACAGATGCAACTTACTGAATGCAGAATACAAATGCCTTTATACAATAACTATGTTAAATAGTTTGATGAAAATGTTTCAGATTGTATACCAAGTCAGCACATTGTACCTCAGGATTGCGCTAATGTACACAGCTATGATTTAATAAAAAATAAAAAGAAATAAAGTTATACTCAAACTCTTTATTAATCATGGAAATGTGTGTTATTCAAGATACTATTTTATAACCATAATATTGGCAAATGTTGAAAAGTTGGACAGCAAGAATGTGTGAGTACATGTGAGTATACATTATCACATCTACTTTGAGGAATAATTTGGCAATATCTAGTGAATGATAAATAGACAGAGTTCTAATCCTAATGTATGACATAGAGAAATGTTTCTCAAATTGGGAATGTTGATCCACTAAAGGAACAAAAAATTAATGTCATGGGTCAGGAACAACAGTTTTATAAATTAGAATTATAAGCATAACAGTATAAAATAGGAAATTATCAGAATGCATCAAAAGTAGTGAAGATAAATATTATTTTATAAATATTAGTTTCAATCATAAATATATGTATAAATAGTAAACACAACACACAATGATTGTTATGTAAAATGTATTTCTTACTATGATGTTATTCAAAGATGTTTGGAAATCATTGCCCTAGAGAAATGCTTGCACGTGTGTATGAGAGATATACAAAAGCATAGTTACAAATTTTTTTTTCAGTATATAGTAAAAACTTAAAAGCAACCTCAATGTTCATCAACATGGAAAGGAATCAATAAAATTGAGCCATGATCATGCCATGGAACACTATCTCCAGTGGAGATGTCCTGAAACTTCAAAACAGGAGCCAAGTCAGAAAGAAAAAAACCTACTTCATTCAAAATGTGATTTATGCAGGTTTTATATATGTGTGTGTGTGTGTGCGTGTGTGTGCATGCACACACAGAGGGTGGCCATAGTGTGTGTGTGCAATTTAAATAGTTGCATATTATTTCAATTGCATACACCCATTACAGCCACCCTATGGATATAAACTGAACATATATATGTACACATATAAATTAACAAGGAAAACAACTCTATATCTTGTTTAGGAAAGTGATAAATGTACTCATGGTAAGGACCCTTACTAAATTGAAAACAGTGGTAACATTTGAGAACAGAGGGGAAAGAGATAATTGGCAAGGAATTCAGGAGGTTTTGATTGTTTTTCACTTTTTATTTTAAAAAATTAGGTCATAGGTAGACAGGCATTCATTATATCATTCTCCACAATTTTTGTACATTCAAAATATTTCAAAATAAAAAAGATCATTCTGCACACAATACGTGGGGAGTGAGAGTGGAAGCAGCTGTCCACAGGAAGCCTTGGCAAGTGGGCAGAGAAGATGGACAGGACTGGTGTTAAGGTGGCAACGTACTAGATGGAGAGAAGAGGAGATACTGAACATAATTTAGCGGCAGAATGAAAGAACTTGCTCATGGCATTACATGGAGTAACGGAGTTGTAAATAAAAGAGGAAAAAAAAAATCAAGAATGACTCACGGCGTTCACTTAGCATAACTACTGGGATAGTGTTATAAGACTAAAAAGCAGGTTTGGAGGGAAAAACATCAAAGGTCCCAGTTTTGGATTTGTTCCATTTGAGTTTTCAATTAAACATCCAGTGAAGATGTCACGTGACAGTTGGATACATTAGTTTAGAAGTCAGGACTGAAAAATACAGACTTGAAAGTTACAGCTGAACACAGAGGACTGTTCTCTTTACTAAGCATCAGTATCCTTGCTGTGCTAGGTTCTCATTAATTCAAGAAGGCATTTCACACATTTTGCACATCTTTATCTGGGCCTTGAACCTTAGCTTAAAAATTGCTTCTTATCTTCAGCTTTCCATCCCAAACCTCCAAACATTTTTTTGAGAATGCATCTATCAATAGCATTCTCCTTCTCAGGGAGTTAAGTAACGAGTAGTGACACTATGCCAAATAAAAACTGCTGTGCACCCAGACCGCTGTCACAACCATCTACAAGCAGGAGTGCATCGATGCTTAAATTGTACAAGGTACCTTTGGGAATGCACTTCTCTCCCACATGAATAAATAAGAAGATACACATCACGATCGTCCCACACATTCACTATTAAATATTTTGGAGTGTTTAGTATATATCATGTACTACTCTTGACCTCAGAATAAAACAGAGAGCTCAAATTTTATGCTATTTAGAGCTGGAAAGAAAACGAAAAGAAAATAAATTAAAATGCAGAATCTAGCAAGAATTACCAAAATGTGACAAAGTGACATTAAGTGAGTACCTGCTATTGGAACAATGGTATAGACAGATGTGCTTATTGCAAGGTTGTCTGGAACCTTCAATTTATAAAATTTAATTATCTGTGAAACAGAATAAAGCAAAGTGCAATAAAAAAAATGAAGAATCTAATAGTTAAAACAGCAAAATATCTTCTAGATCAGGATCAATAAACCTTTTTCTGTGTGGTTCAGATAACAAATATTTCAGGATGTGCAGGCCCTCAGTCTCTCCTGCAGTTATGCCCTGGTGACATGAACACAGCCAAGGAGACAAAAGATGTGGCTCTGTGCCAATGAAATGTTTTTAGGGACAGGAAGGCAAATTTCATATAATGTTCATGGCATGAAATAATATTCTTTTGAGTTTTTTTCAACTATTTAGAATGTAAAAGCTATTCATAGTCCACAGACTATGCAAAAAAGTAGAAGAGGGGCTGGACTTGGCCCTTGCGCCATTATTTTCATAGCCTTATTCTAGATGAACTTTACAATTTCACTCCCGATGTAAGGACAAGTACATAATTTTCAGGGCCCATTGCAAAATGAAAACTTTGGGACCCTTATTTAAAAATTATGAACTTTCAAGACAGCAATCAATAGCAGAGCATTAAGTTGAGAAGCCGAGTGTGGAGCCCTTTGTGCTATTAGGCCTAAACTAAGGTGGAAAAATAGCAGTTAACTCCTGGCAAATGTCTGGGCCGCAAGCCCTCAACAAAATGGAGTAAGTCTGGTTCACTACCAAGATAGATAGGACTGACTTCTTGTTTGACTCCCCGAGAAACAGACCAGGAGGTATCAACTGTCCCCAGACTGACTTTTAAGAAATACCACATGGGAAAGTACTGAAACAAAGATGTATGACTAACTACAAAATTCTGTGTCTGTTCAACGCTTGCTAACCTACCCAGATGAACCTCTGGGCAGCCTGTGTGCCAACAAGGATGCATACCAAGCCTTAAAAATCCGACCCCTTAAGCACTTGGAGCTGCTCTCAGAAATCGCATGTTGGGACACTGAGGCAGTCGCCAGCCAGCTCTTCAATAAAAGGACTCCTCTTTAAATTTGACTTGTCTAGCAGTATGGTCTTTGAGAGAGTCCTGGGTATAACAGTGCACAGGGCTCTGGCCTCACGTCCATCAAGCCAGTCTAACGTGTTTATATTTCAATTGCATGTCTAGTGTCCTGGATATAAATTGATTGGCATGGAAAAGTATTTTAATTCTATACTTCTAGAACCTAAATTAGTACATGACATGGGGCAAACATTCAAATTAGAGTAAGTAGAGTGAATATAGAATTAAAAATTATATTTTGCTTCCTGACTCACATAGAAACAAAAATAGAGGAAGTCACTTAACGGTCCCCTGAAATTTCCCCAGAAAACCTATCCAGAGGCCTAGGGATATACAATTCTGGAATTTGCTTTTGATAAACTTAGTTTTTCCTTGCAGCAATAAGCATCATCTACTTCTACAGCTTCATTTATTTCTTCTCCCACCTAAGACTTCATCCTTCAGTCAGAATAATCCACTTCAGTTTCAATTGTGCCCAATTTTCTTAGCTCTTGGATATTTTATAAACTGCTTCCTCTTTCTAGAAACATTTCTACCACCACCACCTAGATGATCTTTGTTTTCCTTCAAAATTTTGCCATCCTGTTTGGGAAGCCTGTTCTCTGGCATTGTCCCCTGCAGGCTGCATTCTGTTCCCCTCCTGTGGGCTCCACAACTTCCTGCCCCTACATTCAGAGTGCAATTATCAAGACTTGTGATTTTCCAGTCACTTGCCTTGTTCAATAGACCTGAGCCACTTTTTGGAAATTAGGTACCCTAGAGCATTCATCTCTGTCTCTTAAGCACTCAGAACACAATCGGTGCTCAAAAAAGTTTTGGTAAATCAATGAGTGAATGAACATGGATTCCAAAGCAGCTGATAACTACCATCTGAACAGGTATTTTTTTTTTAATTTCAAATTAGTATGAGGATACAAATTTTTGGGTTACAATGTTCTCATTTCCAAGGTAAAGTTCAAGTTATAGAAGAGCCCTTTGCCCAAAGGGTGTGCTGAATACCCTCACATTGTGCACATTACGTGAGATCCCTCTCACATCTCCCCTCCCTCTCTCATCTCTCTCTTCTCCCTTGTTGGACTATTTTTGCGTTTTGTCATTCCTATGAGCATGTAACGGTTTATATATTGAGTTAAAGCTCCTTTCCCCGGGCATATAAAACCAAAACAAACAATGGGAAATCCTCCCTCAAAAGAATGATAGCGGACAAAGCTTTGTGACACAGTGTGTGGTCAGCAAAGGGTGCCACTCCACAGGGACAGTGAATCCAGTAGGCAGAGTCCTAGCTTCCAGCAGAGCCTCAGCAAGTCTTCAAAAAGTGCCATGCATTTGTAGCCCTTTCCTTTCATCACTGATTCATTCATTCAACAAAGACTTATTAGACCTCCAAGCACTTTTCCACCATGGGGGATATGTCAATGAACATGAGCTCATTCTCCTTCAGAGAAAATAGGCAACAAAATAGTATATATCAGATTATAATGTAGCACAAAAAGGGGGCAATGGGGATTTGGGGTTGAAGTGACAGCCCAATGGGAGGTTGTCAGGGAAGGCTTCTCTGGTCAGGTAATGATTGAGCAGAGACCTAAAGGCAGTATGGGAGTGAATCACTGGATTTTCCAGCGCAGAGAAACGCAGGGCAAGGGGAAGGAAGCCAAAACCCCAGCCGGAGAATAATAGCCAGGGCCCGTGTGTGTAAAGTATGGCAGAAAAGAGATCAAAATCGTCAGAGCAGGATCGGGAGGCCCTCAAAGGCCATAGTAGGACTTCATATTTGTTCTCAATTCATTCAATCCTATTAGTTTACTTTTTCATAGAAATAAAAACAATTACGCATATTTGGATAATGTCCTGTATCCAGACATTGTTTACTTACCTTTCCATCTTCTGGTTTTCACAATTTTTAAACTCTGAAAGTACTGATGTGAACCAAGTAGAAGAAAACAGCCAATTTGGCCTGATGTTCTTTTGGAGAACCTCTTACCAAGAACTCACAGGTAAAGTCCTCAAATACCTCCACATTGCATCAATGATAGAGCAGCTCATCATCACACAGATTCAGACACAGGTGATCAAATCATACCCTTCAAAAATTATAAGTCATATTTCCATGACTTATAATTCAGCTACTAGTGGGGCTGTTTAGCTATAACTAGTATTAAAGTAGTATCTTGAAAATCCTGTTGTTTATTTTCACTGTGTAATGTAGAGTAACATTCAGATTTTGCATTTACATTTAAGATATTCTATATTTAAGTATCAATCCTGCTAAAGATCCAGTCCCTGTCTTACTAGGCTGTTCTGAGAACTAAGGAGAAAAAAAGCTTTGTAAATCATAGAGTGTGTCTTACTGGACAGACAGAACCTTGGGTTCAAATCCTCTCCACAACTATCTTGCTTACTATTCTCAGCAAGTTTCATAATTTTTCTTCTTCAGTCATGTTATCTTTAAAATGGAAATTCTAACAGCACCCATCACCAAATTGGGAGGGTTAAATGTACCCTTGCCATAGTATACAATGCATACATGTTTATATAGGATTATATATTGAAATCTAAACATATTATTTATAAAAATTAAAAACAATGTAGTAATTTATTTTTGAATTGAAATTAACTCTATTTTAAACTCTTTCCAATTTTCAACCCTCAAAACCAATATAATTATCAACCTCTCCAGGAGACCTCTATAAATGAATGGTTTTGAAATGAAAATGAATGTTATCTACGTACTCTGAAGTCAGCATGCTTATAATTTTAGTGATCCATTAAGGCATTCTCTATCTCCTTTAGTCTACGTGAGTTGGGGGTGGTGGTGGTGGACAGTTGAGGTTGTTCCTTTGTATCTTCACACCCCGTGGACCTCTGAGAAGGAGGAAAAGCAGAAGGGAAGGTCTGAACTGTGTAATCACATGGGATCCAGCACAGCTGGAAAACATGGCAGTTACAAAATCTGAGATCCAATAGTCACCCTATTCTTACAGCCTTTCAAACCAATCTTTCTTTCCAAACACACAGTTTGTAAATTTTAATCGATTTGCTAGTTCTGCCTTATATCATGATCTCAGTAGATATTAGGACAAACGTACGAACAATCTTCTTTGCTTCTCTGCTAAGACTTTTTGAACCTTTGCAAGAGATATTGAAGGTAGCTCCCAAAGGCTTAGGATGGCCAGTCTTACTTGCCACCAGTCTTATGCAGAGTCATAGTTCACTTTGAAACCTAGGAATATCTACTGCCTCCTTTGCAGGTTCAGAAAATAATTGTCCCCCAAGAGAAGAGCATTTAGCAGTATGTTAGTCCTCAGAACCTTACTAAGGCACACACTTATGAGTGAAAATTTACAAATTTACTTAGCGTCTTTTGTTTACTACCAACTGGGTTTTCAACACTGAAAAATATATAGTTGCAGAGACTAGAGAACAAGTAGAAAATAACCCTTTATGCATGAACTCAATAAAGCTTCATTGAGCTCTTACTCAACCCGTGCATGGAAGGTAGACAGCTGTTTCCATAGTTTATTAGAGAAAGGGGATCTGCAGTTCCCTTCCATTTTTGTTTACTTGTGTTTTGTCTGTCCTATCTACTAAAATAAAACTACCATGAGATTAAGGGCCATGTTTAGTAATTATAAGTGGCAGAGTAGAAAAACTACAGCTCACAGGCCAACTTCAGTCTACCACTTGTTTTTATAAACAAAGTTGCATCAGAACACAGCACATCTATTTGTTTATGACTGTTTTCACATGAGACAGCAGAGTTGTGTAGCTGTAACAGAAACCATAAGCCCCTCTTTCCAGTCTAAAATATTTACTATCTGGACCTTTACAGAAAGAGTTTTCTGAGATCAGTTCTAGAACCGGGTCTCTCCTATAATAGGTACTTAATAACTTTGTTGAAAGAATAGACTGATGGAAGGATGGTGGGAGGGATGGATGAAGGGATTAATTGCTCTTTTAATCTTTATAACAACTCGATTTCATTTAACTTTTAGATGATTTCATTTAACTTTTAGATGAACTTTTATCACCTAAAAGTTAAATGATAGAGCTGAGATTTGAGCTGAATTTAGTGATTCTAAACCTGTGACCATTCTACTATACCATATTTTCTTTCTAAAATAACTACTAAATTTAGTACTCTATCATTTATAAGACATTGTTATTCTAGTCTTATTTGATCTTAGGACAACCTTCTTAGATAAATATTGTCATTGTAATCCTATTTTTTAGATGAGAAAATAGACTCAGAAGGGCAAAATACTTTATGCAGCATTTTCAGCTAGTAGAAGAAAGAGTTTGACGTGAGCCCTAGGGCCACTCTGCCTTGACCGCACATTAAATGTCTATTTATCTTCATTTAGCATCTGTGCTCTTGAAGGGTGTGAATTTATCTTATTTATCTTTATATACTCAGTGCCTAACAGTGTGTGACTCATGGTGAACACCCTGTAAATAGTTCCTGAATGAACATAATCGATTTTCCCACTTCACAGAAGATAACTAAACCATGCCAAATTAACTTGTGCAAGAGCGACACGAGGTCAAACAGAGAATGTGGCTCCTTGGCTAGGCTCAGGGCCTGGCAGGGTTCTAATTCACTGTCTTAGTCCATTTTGCTGTTGCTATAGCAGAATACCACAGATGGGGATGATTTATAAACAATAGAAACTTTTTTGGCTCATGGTTCTGCAGTCTGGGAAGTGTAAGATCAAGGGACCATATCTTGTGAGGGCCTGTCTTACTGGGTCATCCCATAGTGGAAGGGCATAAGAACACACAGACAAGAGAGAAAGGAAGCCAAACATATCCTTTTATTATAACCCTACTCCTAATGATAACAGCATTAATTCATTTAGGAGGTCAGAGCCCTTATGACCTGATCTTCTCCTACAGGACCCACCTCTGAACACTGTTGCATTAGGATTAAATTTTCAACACAAACTTTGGGGGGACACATTCCAACCATAGCACTCACAGATTTCATGATAAGATGTGTAACTAAGAAGATCATTTTATAAAAAAAAATACTCAGATCTTACATAGATATTTCTACTCATGTCGAATGATTTCCCTTCATGTGTCATGTGTAGCCCCTACGTCTTCCTTTTTAAAAACCACGGGCTAACTAGATCTACATTGTTCTTAAAGTATGCCATGCCTTCCTCTAAGAAGCATGAGGCACTGTTCAAACATTATGCTGACCATAAGGGATGAAATGTTTTATTATCATTTACCTTTTTGGAAAAATGCTACAGAGTTTGTGGAAAACATGATTAATAACATAAAAATTGCTTCTATCTTTGGCTAACTAGCATCCGGTAATGAATCAACTCATCACAACTGGAGATAACATGTACTCTTAGCATGTTCAAATTTCTTAAAGATGACATGATTGCAAGTGGAAATATTCCAAATTCTGAAATATTTCCACAGCAATAAAAGTAGTTAAGATACACTAGCCCAGCAGGGATTGCATTGTTCTAAATGGAAAGACAGACATGGGAAATGTGTGCTGACAGATTAACAGATAAAGACACTTCTTAAAGAGTCTGGGACACCTCCCATGAATGGGCAAGTCTTCATTAGAAGTCACTGAATCAAAGTACTTTCTATTTCTGAGATGCAGCAGTCAAATGCTATTTGCTCTCAGTTGGGGATTGTGGGATAAATGGAAGTAAGAAATAGCTACTATGGATGCTGGTCAAAGTGTTATTTAATGCACCTCCCTTTTATTCTCTCTTTCTTCACCTTTTCTCTCTTTCTCCCTCCACCACCCTTCTCAAACCTCCTTCCCTCTCCTCCTTCTCCTTGTCCTTTGTCATCTTCCTCTCTTTGTCTCTTTTTTGAATGTTCCTAAAGTTGTAGCTTTTTTGACTCAGGGATGAAAACTTATATTATTGTCACATCATATTTAAGGGCTCTTTAAAAATTTTGTCAAAACTAGAAGGGACAAATAGAAGGTCAAATATATTCCAATTTCTACATATCCATTATTCTATTTCAACAATGGTCTAATCAACTTAGAGTCTGGGAACGGATTCCAAGATTCCATATTGAATTAATTTACAAAATGTGCACTGACTTCACTCTCTCTCCATGTACCTTCCCTCCCAGATTCCATTATCACTGAGCTAAAAGAATCAAACTATTGTTTTAAAACAATAATCCTAATTTCTCCACCAACACAGTTAGTAGAAATAAACAAAAAGAGAATATTTGCAAACAGATGTCAGGAGGCTATTATTGGCATAAGTTCTAGCCCAGGAGTTTTGTATATGATGAATTATAGAATTTATGAGTTTTTAAGAAACTTTTCACTCTGAAATAAGAAAGTTTACATTTCTAGAATGCCAAGTATAGAATTCAAGAGAAATTACTTATTTTTAATATTTTTCTCAGTGTTTTATGATCCAAGAAAGAGAAAAAATACTATGTTAATTATTCAAGTAAAAGAAAAAATAAGACTGCGTTTCTCCTAACTTACATAGTTTATCATTACACAAAGCTAGCTCATTCAACCCTGAGCCTTCTTAAAAGTAACAGTAAGATACTCCTATTTATACTCAACTTTGATCTCATCAGAGCCCTTTGAATAGGAGAATCGATAAATAGGAAGTATTGTTAGTTTAGGTTTATTTAGAATGTTGTGATTATTTCACATTAATCTGTTCCTTGAAATTTCACACCCCATGAACTAACCACCAAGTGTATTTGCTCATGTTTACTTACTCAAAAGCAACAGAAACATAATTTTAGGAAACAAAGTGAAAGGGTGTCTCAAAAATAAATAATTAATTAATTAAATAAAAATTACCATTTATGATAGGATGACTATATACTAAACCACTAAGTGGGTTGCATATAATATCTCATTTAATCCTAACAACTAGAAGGTTTTGATCACTATCTTCATTTTACCGATAAAGAAATTGAGACTTACAGAATTTAAGTTTCAAAGTCATGTTGCTAAAAAATGTCTTAAGTCTATATTTGCTGGATTCCATAACATAACATTGTTATGTTTGCTTTGATTTGTTTTTTTCCCTAATTCCTCATTGCTAATAATATTTAATATATAAAGAATTACCTAGATGGAAACAGGAATAATGTAGTTTAAATTGCCTTTCCTTAAACTTTCATCTTGAATTTATTAGAACCCAGCAGAAAGATCACTAAGCCTGAGATCAGACAAAAAGTAGGTTTGTCTTTGACTTTACCACCAATTTTCTGGGTAATCTTGGAAAATCCATCTAGTACTTTAGCCTGATCTAAAAAATAATGAGATTGGATTGTGTCATCTCTCAGATCACCCACCATTTTGAAATTTTATGCACTGTCCATTGGTGAGAAAGACTTATCTTTGTGAAAAGATGTACTGTGTTGTGGTTGCAATGATCATGATTTCTCACATTAATGAGATCTTAAGAAATGAGCATTGTCTTAAAAGATAAGTCATGGCTAATAAAAAGAACCAAGTGAACAATCTTGCTGTAAAGATGGGAATCACAGGACCCAGAGTTTGTGGCAGACATTGCTCATGGCTTTCATTAATACTTTACCAATTTGGAGATGCATCCTTTATTTTCATTTTGTAGAAAAGGAAATTAGGCTCTGAGAGGTAAGATTTATTTTTCCAAGTTATGAAGCTAAAAAGCAGCACAACGGGGACTTAGACCTGCATCTGCCTGACATTGCCCATGAAGTGAGAGCTACTGTATTTTTTCCTGTTGTATCAGAGTGTCAGACTGGCTTTGATTAACACATAGAATCCTCTGAAACCCTAAGACAACCTATACCCTTCAGGCTAACAGATATCCCATTCTTTTGGCATTCTTTTTGTTAGAATGCTTCTCTAAAGAGTAATATCCCTCTCTGGGATCGAGTTTGCAGAGTGGAAGGAATAATGGAGGTCACATACCCTAAGGTTCTATCTAAAATTAAGGTAATAGTGGGTGTTTTTTTCTGTGAATCTATGTGGGATCTTTTAACAGGATATATGCTTGAAACATACACTAAGTCAGTCTTCCATAGTTTTAATGGAAAGAGAAGAGGAGGATGTAAATCCCACTAAAAACAAAATAAAGGTGAACTCCATTAAAATAACAGATATCCAAGCTTTCCACAGTAATTAACTGCTCAGACCTTGGAGACAGACTGAAATGGGTTCAATCCTTATTACTGACAGTTAATAGTTGTGACCAGGCTAGGCATTTAACTTAAATTCAATAAGCCTCAGACTTCCTATGTATGTAAATGGGAATATAGTATCTACTTCACAATATGTCTGTGAAGACCAAGGAATTCATCCCTGTAGACTACTCAGGAGAGTATCCAGAACACACCAAAACATGGGCTATGATTCTCATTTCCTTGTGAACTAAAGGAAAGAGCACCGACCCACAACCATTGCTCAGGTCTGACTTCCAAGGCCCCCAGCCTTTTGCCCATATCCCTCAATGCCTTTGTTAAAACAAAAAATTACTTCACCAAAGACAAATAGATGTAAATGCTTTAACCAGGTAAGTGAGGTCTGAGTGACAGTTGGATCAACAGCACAACCCTTCAATGTATTGGTGCCCACCTCCTATTAGAGCTTCAGTGCTGGCAGGAATCCCAACCTGACTGTGGGCACCATCACAGATAGGCCAGGTCGTAACCTACACAACCTCTAGTCAAAAAACCTTTGGCAAGAACTGGAAACATCAGAAAATGAGGAGGGAAGGAAAGAGCATGAGGTAAGAAAAGTGCTTGAACCTCAAAATGAATAAGATGGATGGTTAGTGATAGAGCTGTGCCAGAAATTGGTAGCATGGATGATTTGTCTTGGATGAGCTTGTCTGAAACAATAATTCTTGTTTATGTGCAATTTTTACAGTACTTGCCTTGGAAAACACGGAGGTTCTCAGCACAGTACCTCAAGTTCTTCCAAAGAACAATTATAATAAATAGTTTTAGAGCTACAACAAGGTTGGCAAGGATGAGAGTAATCAGGGAACAGCAAGGACAGTGGGCAGTGAAGGGAGAAATGGCACAGGAACAATAACCTCAGATTGGTGGGGACGTGAAGAGTGGGGGAAATCACTCCAGAGTGCTGGCTCTTCCCTGCATTGCAGAAAGGGACCAGTTATTTCTAGAGTCTCCTCTCTAAACTTCTCTCTATCCCATTTTCCTTTCATACCTCAAATTATGAACATCTTGAGGGCAGGGATCATACCTGTAATCCAGACCATAGGAACTCACTTAATGTTTGTTCAATGAATGATTACATTCTAAGAAACCTCTGTTAGGAACTACCCTAACCTACAAGGCTACAGTTACCTGCTCTTTAAAAAGCATGTTCTACACAGGCTAACATGAACAGGTGAATAATGTGGTCATAAATCTTTTCTACTTGTTCAGGGTAGGTGGCTATAGAAACAAATTCTGTGCTACATTATATCTCAGAGTCCCTGGGCTAATTAATTAGTTCTTAATATCTACTGACTTATAAAAGAAAAATGTTACTACAAGTTAATCATTTTAAAGTATGAGAGTCAATACATACTTGTATTTCCCTTTTCATCTAATGTGTTTCCTAAGCCCTTTGGGGGTATTTAGTTGACTATGGTTTAAGTTATGAAATTTGCATAAAACTACATTAAAGTCTTCTTTGGGCATAGAAAAGAAGTCTAGCCCAGAATCAAAAAGAAAGCAAATGGTATAGCCAAGGTAGCATGATATATCAAAAAAGTCACTGAATAGTTAAGACATCAGAGTTCTGGTTATGTCCCAGATTTGACTTGTCATGAGACTTGGGCACATTATTCACCTTTTCTGAACTTCATTTTCCTCACCTGTAACTTGAACGTGTTAGAATAATTTTGAGAGTTTCTTCACAATCCCAAAACTGAAAGAGTCTGGTAACAATTTGACATGAGACTAAATTTATGCTGAACATATATTTAATCTCCCTGAATATGGAAACATAAAACTGGTGCTTTAAAAGAGGCTGCTACAATAAAGATTAACTTAAGTGTCTGGGAAAAGAGATACCTAATGAAACAATATGCCAAGGGAGAAAATGAAAATGAACTTGGATCTGACAAATTAAGGGGAAGGAAAAGATTCTGAGGACTTCCCAAAACTGAAGTTAAGCCAAGATGTTCAATCAAAGTTTAGCAATATTTATTCAAGATAAAAACCACATGATTTGAACAACTTGGTCTAATTTTAATACTAACTGAAGGTTTAAAATAGAAATTGGCACATTTATTCCCAAAAGATGTAGAAGAAAGATTATAATTTTATGCTAACCATTGTGATATAAATTATAGAAGTTTTATTTATGAATGAGAAACTGGTAAGCATAATTAATATATCAGAACAATATCTAGATATCAACATGAAGAGATTACATGTAATCAATTTTCAAAAAATAAAAAAACATAGTAGGGCAACCAAGTAAACATTTATATAATGTTCATAGTAGAATATATATTAAAGAGTGTTCTTGAATTATCTTAAAAATCTAATCAATTTTCATATATGATGGATCAATGGGGAAAAGTTTTTGTTTCCCAAATTAAACAGAATTATAAATGAATCATCTGATTAGATTATAGCCTTTTTTTTTCTTTTTTTTGGTTGAGAATTGTTGGTATCAGAGAATATTAAGCGATAAATACACAAAAAGGATCCACTTAAAATAAAATCTGCCTTATCTGAAGTAATTCCGTAGATCAGCAAACCCACACTTTCCCCTCTTTCTTGTCCAATGTATGTTATAAAGACATATTTATTTGACAGGATTATAAATTATTGTTCATTTGGTCAATATTCCCCTACTATTTATCAAGCACTAGGTCAAGTGCTGAGATCTATTGGTCGACAAGGTGTCAACCATGACCATGACCATGGATACTTCCTAATCTATGGGGATAAACGTTTAGCAAGTAATTATAAGTTAGATGATGGATCTAAAATAAAGGTGCACGTACTATAGAAATGTATTTTAAGAGGAGATCTAGCTTATCCTGGAATGTCATAAAATCAAGGTAAGGAAGTCAGTCAGAGAAAGGTCCTTATAAATCATTCCATCTAAACATTCAACTTACAAATAAATCATTTTAACTGGAAAGAAAATGACCAGCGTGCTTGCTGAATTAATGGCTAAATAGGTAAAGGCAAACTAGATATACTTATCCCTTGCCTTGCTATTTACTCTCCAATAGAACTTTGCAAATCCAAATCAGGTAACAAGTTTAAAAGCCTGCATTATCAAGGCTGGTGCATTGTAAGCGAGCAATCAAAAACATTACAGCATGTGAATATTTAGTAACATTTAATTCAACTAAAGGGAAAATGTTATAAATAAAAAGTAGACAGTATAAAGGAAAATATATGTTATTATACACTAATAGCACAGGTATTCTTTTGATCGATTAAATCCAGCTCCTATTGATACGTCCAGTTGATTCTGTTCAAGAAGCTTTAGTCTGGCCACAGAGAGCTTCTTAGAACTGCTCCCATCTTGACTATCTGTACTACTCCCATGCTATTGACATGCGATGCCATATTGTCATTTTTCGTTCTGAGTCCAGCATTGACTCCCTATATCAAACCTTAATGCATGTGTTAGCACTAAATAATAGTCAAAGAATCATTTCTGTGGTAGACAGAAATCTAGGATGGTCTTCCAAAAACCTCACCAGATCCCTAGCGTCACATCCTATATAATGTCCTTCCCGTGAGTTTGGTGAGGACTTTTGCATATGATGGATTCCAAATGTGAACAGATTTTTCATATGTAATTAAGTACCTTAATGTTATACTTGGCCCTGACTTAATCAATGTAGCTCTTTAAAAGAGTCTGGTAGCTTCTGATATTCTTTTTGTGAGCTTTAAAGAGCCACTGTGAGTTCTGCAGCCGCAAGGCATAAAATTCTGCCAACAGTCACATGAGCTTTGAAAAGGACTGCTTACCTCAAATGTGACTGTAGGTCCAGTCAATACCTCAATTGCACTGTTGTGAGACTCTAAGTAGAGCACTCTAGTTCCGCTATGCCCACATTCTTGACCACGAAACTGTGAGATAATCAATGGGTATTCTTTAAGCCACTAAGTTTGTGATAAATTCTCTACAACAACAGAAAGTGAACATAATATCTATGTTGACTGCTCACACCTGTGCAGGATGATCTACAAAGAGGGAAGCTGATCCTTCAAGCATGCAGTGACAGACTGAGTTACTCAGCTCAGGCTGTCATAACAAAATACCACAATTTGGGTCACTTAAACCATAGAAATGTTATTTTCTTACCATTCTGGAAAGAGGAGATACAAAGTCAAGGTGCCAGCTGGGTGAGTATCACTGCCAGGGATGCTACGCCTCCTAACACCACATGAAAGAACCATGCTGGACACGGTTCTGAAGTGCTAGCTTGCAAAAGGTGGGCTAATCAGAGGTGCAGGAGGGCCCTGAGCCCCTGCCACATGGCTATTTAATAAGGTGATACACAACAGGTACATCATACTTTTAATGACGTATGAGGACTGTGTGTGTTAAGGATTGCCACGTGCTTTCCCCCACATGCTCTTTCCTCATGTGTTCTTTCCCCACAACCCCCAGGAAGAAGCACCAAACATCAATGTTTAACACCTGCTTGCTAATGAGTGACCGATCTTATCTCATTCTGGAACTTGGGCGTTTGCCCCTAAGTCACAAAACATCTCTAGGCTTGTCAGGAGACTGTCCTGTTCTCAGTGTTTCCTTTTAATGTGATAAGAATCAGTAACTGTCCTTGCAAACCTGGTGTCCGTTCCTCTACAGGTGGGTTTCTGATGAGGCCTTACTCCTGGGCTTTCAAGTGATACCTTCTTGCTTTGTCCTCACATGGGCTTTCCTCTGTGCACAGGTACAGAGAAAAAGAAAGAGAGAGATCTGAGGTCTCTTCCTATTGTCATAAGGACAAAAGTCTCATTGAATTAGAGCCCCATTTTTATAACCACATCTAACCTCAGATGCCTCCTTAAAGGCCCTCTCTTCACATAAGATCATATAAGGGACTGAGGCTTTTACTTATGAATCTTGAGGGGATGCAATTTAGTCCCTGATAAATGAGTCACCCAGATGATAGCAGAGTCAAGAATGGGGGGCAACGAAAAGGGGGGTAAAAGGGAAAAGAGACATAGCCTAGGAAAACATATGAGGGAATAATTGACAGGGTGCCTATTTGGATATTGTTTATTGGGTAGTGAAAAGGTCTTTTAATGCAAATGTTTATTTGGATGATGGAGATGAAGGAGGAAGCCAAAATGAAGCAAAGTTTTTAGTTTTGGGGAAGATCTGTCAGAAGAGACATAACTAACAGAAAAGAAATTGTTATTCTTTTTTTTTATTTTTTATTGAATCATGGCTGTGTACAATAATTCAATCATGGGGTACAGTGTGCAGGCTTGACATACAATCGGAGATATTTTCATCCACCTGGTTAACATACCATTCATGAGATTTTCTCATTTACTATGTGAAAATATTTTTTATCTGTGTTTAGAAGTTTTCTCCTGACCCTTCAAATATGCACCACAAGTATGATCTCGCCCTTTGTCCTCTCTCCCCTCACCCTCTCCCTCCTTTACCCTCCCTCTCCCCTTTCCCCATCTTCTTGTGCAATAAATGGGTTGTAGCCTTCACTTGAAAGATATAAATTTGCTTCAAATTAGGGATGTATACATTGGATACTTTTTCTTCCATTCTAGAGATACTTTGCTAAGGAGAACATATTCCAGCTCCATCCATGTAAATATGAAAGAGGAAAAGTCACCATCTTTCTTTAAGGCTGCTTAATATTCCATGGTATACATGTACCACAGTTTATTAATCCATTCGTGTATCGAAGGGCTCTTGGGCTTCTTCCATGACTTAGCAATAATGAATTGGGCTGCAATAATCAATCTGGTACAGATACCTTTGTTGTAATGCGTTTTTTGGTCATCTGGGTATATACCCAGTAAAGGAATTATAGGGTCAAATGGCAAGTCTATTTTTAGATCTCTGAGTGTTCTCCAAACGTCTTTCCAAAACGGATGTATTAGTTTGCATAAACCTTTCAACAGTTCAAAAATTAATGAGCAATAAATTGACAGAAGGAATCTCAAAAAAAAAAAAAGAGAGAGAGACTCTACTAACAGTTGTAGAGATTAGCTGAATGCTTCCTTTCAAAACCATGAGCAAGGTGAGGGGGTACACTGTCCCCACGGTTATTCAACACAAAGCTGGAGGGGGAAATCATATGTACACACGCTGGAAAGCAAAAGAAAACTAGCCCAATTCTGCAGTGGGGAGAGCAGACAGACAGAGGAAGACAGAGGGTTTGAGGGAAAGAAAACAAAAAAAAGAAAAGAAAATAGCGACTAATTCTCACATAACTTGGATTCAATTTTGACCAAAGTACATGACTTAAACATTAATTTTTAATTCAACTTGTTAATATGTTGTTTAGGATATTGCATCCTCTTTTATAAGTGAAATATGTTTCTAATTTCCCCTTTACAATAATATATTTTCTCCCATAAAAAGAAAAAAAAGAAAAAAGAAAACTAGCCCAATTCTACAATGATATTTCAACTATACAGAAAATCTCAATGAATGTGCAGAAAACTTTCAGAAATTACGTGAGATTAGCAAGGGAACGTGATGCAAGATCAGCAGGAGAAATGTATTTGTATCTCTACACACTAACAATAACTACCGGGAAACAAAACTTAAAAACGTTAACACTGTTTAAAATCTCTCCAGAGAGAGATTTACCGAAATACTTAGGTAAAAATTTAACAAAACATGTACAGTATGTCAATGCTGGAAATCACAAAATATGGCTAGAATGAAATAAACTAATGTTGATGTAAATGAAAAACGTATTTAAATAGATGGCGAGACACCATGTCCGTGAGTTCACAGGAGGCATCATTTTGTGACAGGCCTTACATGTGATAATATTGCACATTACTAAACCCATACCAATATACAAATTGATGCAAGCATAACTGAGCAAATTCAAACAAAATCGATGGACTGTATCAATGTCATAATTCTGGTTGTGACATTGTCCACGTTTTCCCAGACGTTATCACTGGGGAAGTTGTATGCAGGATGCCCTGGGTCTCTCTGTATTCATTTTTACAACTGCAAATCGATCTAATATGTCAAAAGTCAAAGAAAAAATAATGTGCAGCCAAAATTATATCTGAACATGCCTCATGATGATATTCAAGTATGGTAAATTGCTATATATATATGTGTAAAATTTTCCTACCTGTCCATGTATAATACCTAGCATATGGCAAAAAACATAATTTGAAATAGAAAACAAAAAGAAAAAAAATAGTGTTTGCCTTCAAGGATTTCATAAGATAGTAAGAAAGTAAGACACAGGCGACTGTAGTATAAGGTAATATGTGTAGCGGAGAAAGGGAAGGAGGGAGGGGGTGGGGGCTCCAGGGGTGTTGGTACACTTTGGGGGGGGCAGGACACAAATATAACAGAGTACTTACCTAACAAAAGCAATCAGCGTAACCTGGTTCTGTGTACCCTCACTGAATCTGCAACAATAAAAGAAAAATGAAAAAAAAAATACATATCTACTCTATGAACTTAGGAGAAAGATAACAGTGCTTTTTGGAAACTTTTATGGAACACAGCCCTTTGTGATTACATTTAAGGACAAAAACATTATTATAAATGTAAAGAAGTAGAAGTAAATTTTAGGTAAATTCAACATGAACAAGACTATCAAAGCAGAGACCATGAGATGACAAAACACAACTAGCCTATTTCTTCTAAAGCAAGAGCTATATGTGACAACGTTGTCAAAAAAAAAAAAAAAAAAAAAGAATGCCAGATTTTAGAAGGTTTTGAATGCCATGTTAAGAATTTTAATTTTTTTCTATATAATAGAAGTCTTTGTAGAAGTAAAGTAGGCAACCCAATTAAAACATGCATGTGAACACTTTCAGTCCCATTCTAGATTAAAAAATAGGTAAGAAATATGGGGGGAACCTGTAGTGTGGACATTTGTTTTAACAAAATTTAGTAAACCAATCGTCTTGCCAGATTTTTAAAAAATTGTGAACTCAACACCAAAGTATGTTATGGTAGTGGTTTAGCAGGGGTGCTGTATAATTAGGCTATCAAAATAGCCCAGGCCAAAGGACTGGCTGATAGCCCAGTGAAGACTGAGGTCAGCACTGTCTCTGGAAGAACTGGGTTGAAGATGTAGATTGGAGAACTTGCTCCCAAAAAGCTCAGTGAGGGAAGGACCCGTGCTCCTGCTCAGGGCTCTATCCTCAGGGCTTTATCCCCAGTCCTGTGCACAGTGTTTGGAGCATAACAGTTGGTATGTATTTTGAATGAATTATGAATGTGTACACACATGAAATAGAATCAGCAGGCGTAGCACCAAGTCTGCCAAGAGAAAGAAAAGACTTAAAAACAAAGAGCCGTTCCAGCCTTGGTGTCTGGTGAGCATGGAGTTCCAATAAAAAACCAGGAAAGTCGCAGCCAGGCTGTGTGAGTTATGAGCCAATCTTCACTCAGCTGTTTGCAGCGCCTTTGGGTATAGTTGGAATACAATGAGAGTTACTCTAAATATGCTCTTGCTGACTCTGTTATTGCCACTTAGAAATACTCAGAGTAAGAGAAATAGATGCACTTGGTTATTTTTTCTGAGGGAGAACATGAGCTACTACATGCCAAATTCACATCAACAATGAGTGCTTTGAGGCTGATGACTGAATGGAATAACAGCATTTCTGGCAAAAATGTCGTAGGGAAAAGAGTATAGAAGCCTGTGAGAAATACGCAGCATTACTAAAAATATGTCGGCTTTTGGTATTTCATCCCGAATGCTCTCAGAAGCTCCGTTATTATGTCAACAAACTTTGTGTAAGAATAATGATAGTGACATTTACTGAAGAACGGCAAACAATAAAATTTTCCATCTTAATGCTCCATAATTTTCATACTTATCTAGAACTCAGAAAGGTGGTGATTTTATTCACAGTCAAGGTCGGTTTTTACTTACTTCTTTTTAAAATCACTAAAGAATATTTTCTTTCGGCATCTCCGTAAAGTCCAAAGGCTTTCAGTCTTTATGAAAGTGAGTAGGTAGCTTTAATTTAATTAGCTTTAGGTATTTTAGCTGCTTTTGTTGCTGTTTACATTCAACAGGTCGTATTTTATACCTGCATAGATTTCTTATAGCAATTTTCTTTCCAATAACTAAATCAGCAGGCCCAAAATTAAGATATAATTTAGTCTTCTCTCACCAGGATGACTGAACCAAGCTTTTAGGGGAGTTAAGCAATATCTTTGTTTGAAATTTGCCTCCTAAACATTTTTCTTTTTTCTTTTCTTTTTTACAGTTTTTGGCTGGGGCTGGGTTTGAACCCTTCACCTCCGATATATGGGGCCTGCGCCCTTCTCCTTTGAGCCACAGGCGCCGCCCTGCCTCTTAAACATTTTGACCCTGACAAATTCTGTAACTAAGATCCTTTAGGAAAGCTTCTAAGTATAAAATATGCACACTTAGTGTCATGGCCTGAATATCTGTGCTCTTACCAAATCCATGCATTGAAATCCTAACTCCCAAGCTGCTGGTATCTGGAGGTGGCATTTGGGGGGAGGTAGTTAGGTGGTGAAGGTCAAACCCTCATGGATGAGATGAGTCCTGTTATAAAGAGGCCTGAAGCAGATCTTCTAGACATCAGTAGAAGTCACCGTCTATCAACAGAAAGCAGCCGCCCCAGACAGGGAATCTAACTGTACCTGTCCTCAGACCTCCAGCCTCCAGAGCTCTGAGAAACGCAGCCTCAGGTTTTGGTTATAGCAGACCAGATAGACTCAGCCATTGGGTTATGAGGGCCTCAGTTTGGCCCAGCCTCTCTCTAAAGCTTATGGGGCTCGTCTGCGCTGCATTCCTGGGACCCTCCTCACTGTGTTTCTGGGTGCAGGGCTGTGCCTGGGGGCGATTTGAAGTGGGAGGATAAGCAGCTTTGTGCAGCTCAGACGGTTTGCTTCTGCACGTGCCACTGCTCCTCCTTCCCTGGGTCCTCCTTCGGCTTCCTTCATTCCTGCGCCAGAGCTATAGGGATAGTACTGGGTGAGCTCCATAACAGAATCCCCTGGTTCCACAGGCCCCCGTGCTGTCAGGGTCATATACAACGAGAAGCAGCACCAGTTTCAGGCTCTCCTGGGGCCTTCAGGGCCTGCCTCAGAGCACAGGATCATCGTAGCTCAACTTTGCTTTTCATGCACACTTCCCTCCTGACAGCCATTCCTGTGGAGTCTAAGCAGCAAACACTAGAGCCTTGAACCTTAACCTGTGAGGTGCGCCATTGTATTTGTATCACACCAGTTGTGATCCTATATGTTTCTTTTTTTTTCATTGTTTTTATTATTAAATCATAGCTGTGTACATTAGTGCAATCAAGGGGTACAATGTGCTGGTTTCATATACAATCTGAAATGTTTTCATCAAACTGATTAACATAGCCTTCATGTCAATTTCTTAGTTATTGTATGAAGACATTTGTATTCTGCACTTAGTAAGTTTTGCCTGTACCCTTCTAAGATGCACCATAGGTGTGGCCCCACCAATTACCCTCCATCCTTCCCAACCTCCCCCTCCCCTCCCTTCCCATATACTTGTGCTATAGTTGGGTTATAGCCTTCATATGAAAGCTATAAATTAACTTCATAGTAGGGCTGAGTATCTTATATGTTTCTAAAGGTTAGTATTTATTCAAATTTTCCATAATTACAAATAAGAAGTTATCTCAAATGATTCTCGGAGCAAGTTAGAATTTGAATCAGCGTGTAAGATGGCTACACACTGTGTAGTTTCACACTAGGAGCCTCATACATGAAAAGCCAGCATGGATCAAAATGTTCTGAAGAGCCCAAGTTCTGACAGACGTGCTGCCCAGCACCGCCTGCCTGCGGTTCCTTCAGTCCACTCATTTGCACGGCTGCTAGAACCTGCTTCGGGCGTTGAGCTAGAGAGTGGTTTACATCAAGGAAGAATCCGCCCTCTCAAGCTTATACTCAGGAAAGACAGAAAACAAACCTGTGACTGCCACGACAAGGCGATATATTGTATATTAAACCTCATAACAGATATAAGACGATATATCGTATATTAAATCTCATAACAGATACAACTGAAAGTCAGCACAAAAAGCACCAAATTCTGCACCCAAGGGGCAGGTGCTTCTAGCAGTTCCAAACACAAAAGCCAGCACAGGCCTCCTGGGACGAGAGTGATGAGGTGACAAAGGTGATGGACATCACATTCTGGGAACAGTCGTGCCAAACCTGAAGGGAGTTCCTGACTGCTGCACCTGAGCGGGGGCGAGGGAGTGGCCTGGAGGACCAAAGCCAGAGCTTTCACTGGGGGTCCCTGGGATGGTGGGACTTAGGGACTTGGGACATTTCTGTCTACTTGGGCTTCTGTTTATATTAGAATGAGACCAGAGCCATCTCTCAGTTTGAAAGGAAGATTGATATATTCAGAACAAAACATTTTTAAAGGCTCATTCTGGCTGCTATGGGGAAAGTTAACTTCATGGGGCAAAGTCCAGTGCGGGATTCGTGGTGGGCATTGTGACTCCTGAGAGCAGCAGAGCAGAGGGGCCTGCTGGGAAGTAGTGCTTAGTTCACATTCACGGGTGTGTTTCAGAAGCAGAGCCAGTGTAGCTTCCTGATGGACTAGATATGACGTGTGACTGAGACAGGGAAGCTTCCCCTTTTGCCCTGAGAATCAGGTGGGCTGGAGTTGCTGTCCCCAAACTGAGGAAGGCTGGGGAGGAACCATTTCAGATAATAGGAACAAGTGTTCATTTTTTGGTAGGCTCAATTGGTAATGGTATTAGTATTCAAAATAAGTTTCCAACATGAGTGGGATAGAATTTTTAAAGGAGTACTAATAAGGTTGAACTTTCTGCAAATATAAACCTTTCTTGAGAATCAGAATACATTCAGACTTTGATAACTCTTTGATTCAAATAAACAAATAAACAAATAAAAACCCCACTTTTTTGATTCTGCTTAAGCAGAAGACTTTTTAACCTGTTTGACCAAAGAATTCTTTTGAAAATATGGGTAAGTAATAGTCACTAATAATTCATTAAGCAATTTTTCCATGGGGCAAGTTGGGAAATACTGACAACTCATGGAAGAACAGGCCAGGAAGATGCAGGAAAATCTAGATTAACAAGTTAGCGTGGAAGCATTATGTATTTCAAAGTATGATTTAAAGAATTCCCAAGCCCTAGGGTATCGGAAGCAGTTGTGCAATGAAACACAATTTTTCGAGAACATATCTGTTGCATTTGGGGGTGTAGTAACACTTACCTGCAAGGCACATGTGGCGAGGGTCCAGCCTCCCCAGTACTTAAGTCATCTGCCCTCTCCTGTTCTCCTAAACTGAGCAGATTTATCCAGGAAAAAGTTTGTGCAATCATTAAAACAACAATGACTGGATACAGTCCGTGTGCCAGACATGGGGACACGGACGGTGGGACATGGACGGTGGGAAAATAGTGTCATTAGAGCTTCTTCTCTAGTGAGAAGAGATTGATGCTTGCACAGAGGCTGGTAGCAAAACAGACTGTTATATTCACTGCACAATAGAAGAAAGTGGGGATAGAATAAATGATAGCTCACAATAAGATATGCCATTTTATGTAGTGAAAACCAAAGCGCTTTATTGTATAAAGACAAAAAGAATCATTACAATGAGCAACGGGTGTTTTTCGCAGGGCATTTTGGTCATAGCATGCGAGCAGTAAAGATTGGAAAGGGACAAGTCTCACTTGTTTAAACTTTCTTTCTCTTCCTGATACCTATCTCTTCTGAACAAGTTTTTTTTTGTTTGTTTGTTTGTTTTTAATTAATAGGCTTTAATTTCTTATAAAAGTTTTAGATTTAAAGGAAAATTGAGTGGAGATTACAGAAAGTTCTCTCACACTCCCTTCCCCCTGCACAGTTCCGCTAATGCTGACAACCTGTGTTTGTAAAATACACTTGTTACGATTAATGACTCTGCACAGTATTATTAAGTAAGGTGCAGAGTTTCTTGAAGGCCCACTGTTTGTAAAGCGGAGATGCACGGGCTTTGAGGAGGCCACGCTAACATGTGTCCGGAACAGTGGGGAGTACAGCGTCACTGCGCAGAGAGGATTCCAGTGTCCTGAAAATTCAGTTTCACCTGTTCAATCCCCTCCCTCCACACCCCACGCAACTACTGATATCTTCTCCAATTTTGCCTTTTCCACAACATGATGTAGTTGAAACCATGCTGTATAAAGATTTTTTTTTTTTTTTTGGCAGTTTTTGGCCTGGGCTGGGTTTGAACCCACCACCTCCAGTATATGGGGCCCAGGCCCTACTCTTTTGAGCCACAGGCACCACCCAATTAAATTTAAATTTTTAATTGCCAGTATGTAAGAATGGAATTAAATAATGCATATGTGTCAACCTTGTATCTTGCGACCTTCTTAGAACTACTTAGTAGGTCTAGCATTTTTGATCAATTCCGTGTGATTTTTTTCACAAAACAATTATGTCATCTATGAAGAAGAAGACAAACAGTTTTTACGTTTCTTCCCAGGCTGTGTACCTTTCCTCTCCTCTCCTGTCTTGTGGAGTCAGCGAGGACGGACAGAGCTCTGGGGCAGGGCAGTGGTTAGACGACGTCCTTACCTTGTCCCGGTCTCAGGAGAAAAGCACCTCATTCTCACTATTTAAGCCTGGTGTAACCTGTAGGTATTTTTGGAGATGTTCTTTATCAAGTAGTAGGAATTCCTTTATATTCCTAATTTGCCGATAGGTTTTATCATTTATTGGTTCTTATTTTTTTCAACCAAATTTCTACAGATATAGATATCCTATGATTTTTATTTTTAGCCTATTGATGTGATGGATTATAATGGATTTTCTAACGCTGAATCAGCCTTAAATAAAAATCAACCTTACTTTGTTGTATTGTATTATTTTCATGCATTTTTCAATTTAGTTTACTAATTTTTTTGAAGGACTTTTCATCCATGTTTATAAATGATATTGATGCTGTAACTCCTTATCTGGTTTTGATAGTAGTGTAATACTGTTCTTCTAGAATGAATTAGTCAACTGTATTTTAGAAGCGATTGAAAAGAATTGGTGGCATTTCTTCCCTGAATGTGTGGTAGATTTTACCACTGACTCCATCTGGACCTGCTGTTGCCTGCTGTTTTTCATTTTATCTTTTTTAAAAGGTTATTAGTTATTGATTCATTTTCATAAATAAATAGAATTCTGTTCAGATTATTTGTTCTCTTTGTGTGAGTTTTGTTGGTTGTTGTCTTTCAAGGAATTTTTCTTTTTCATGCTTGATCTTTTTCTAAAACAGAGGTGTTGAAATCTTCAATTATTATTAAGGGTTATTAAATTTGTGACATAGAATTGTTTATAACATTTCGTGTTACACATTTTATATCATACAAAATTTGTATTTTTGTCACCTCTCTCTCTTTTGTAAAATTTTTTCACCATATTTTATCTTTTAAAATTTTTATTCTTTTTCTTTTTATTCTAAGTATACATTTGTAGTTTTGTTGACTTTTGCAAAGCCCAAGTTTTTGCTTTATTGATTTTCTCTATTTTTATTTACAATTCCATTGACTTCTGCTCTAGTTTTTATCATTTCTTTTCTTCTGTTAGCAGTCTGTTCAGACACAGATTATTATGTGACATGAAAGAAAAACATGAATCAGAATTTTAAAACTCAGAAATGAAGTGATAGAACTCATGAAAAATTTGGCATGAAAGAAAAAATATTTGCAGAATAAAAGGAAGAATAAGAATGAGAACAAAAATAAACACAAATACTATATGTTATGTGAAATAAAACCAAAAAAGACTTTAAATAAAAATTTTATAAAAAAATAAATAAAAAGAACCCAGAGAAAGTGATAAATACTGAAGATCATTAAAGACCAAAAATATGCTTCTCATTCTCTAGTTAGCTCAAGTTGAAGTTTCAATTATTGATTTTAGAGCTTTCTTCTTTACTAATATATAAATCTGTTACAAATATTTCTCCAAATCCTGATTTTGCTTTGTCCAATAGATTTTGACATTATCTTTTCAATTTCGTTTAGTTAAAAACAGCATTTAATTTCTTTTGAAATTTCTTCTTTTATCCATGTAACTTAGAAGTGTGTTATTTATTCTCTCGAATTTGGTGGTTCATACCCTATCTTTATGTTGTTACTAATTAAATTTCATTGTGGTGTGAGAACACACATTATATGATCTGTATTCTTTTAAATATTTTTAGTTGTGTTTTATGGCTAAGGATGTGGTCTGTTTTGGTGAATGTTCCATGCGAACGTGAGAAGAATATGTATTCTGCTAGTGTGGGGTGAAGTACAGTCACTGCGCTGCAAATGAGACAGGTTTTAAAGGTGTCGGCTTAAGTTGAATTTGTACATAAGTTGGAACAGGTGCATTTGCCTGTGAGCTGTAATAGTCAGCATTTGTGAAGCGAGTCACCCACGAGTTAGATGTTAGTAACTCAGAGGCTTACTGTGATCGTCTCTGTAAGTGTAAGATGGATGTAAGCTAGATGTTTGTAACTCAGGGACTGCCTGCATTCTGTAAACATCAATTAGATAGGTGATCAGTGGTGCACGTGAGTTCAGCTATATCTTTATCATTTTCTGCCTGCTGGATCTCTTTCTAATACAAGGGTGTTGAGATCTTCAATTATAATTAACTGTGAATTCATTTATTTCTCTTTTGTTGTTCTACCAATTTTTGCCTCAACCTATTTTAATGTTCTGTTATTAGTACATACACATTAGAGATTGATAAGCCTTTCTGGGGAATTGATCCCTTTATCATTATGTAATTATCTTCTTTATCAAATATACTCTATCTGATATTAGTACCATTATTTAAACTTTGTTTTGGTCAGTGTTAAAAAATTAGTGTATATTTTTTCCATCCTTGTATTGTTAATCTATGTATTATTTTTAAAGATTTTTTTTTTTTTTTTTTTTTGCGGGTTTTTGGCCTGGTTTGAACCTGCCACCTCCACCATATGGGACCAGCACCCTACTCCTTTGAGCCACAGGCACCACCTAAAGAGTATCTTTTAGACAATATATTCTTTTGCCTTTTTAATTAATTCTGGTAGTATGTGTCTCTTTTTTCGAGACAGTCTTTTCTGTCATCCTGGCTAGAGTGCAATAAGGTTATCACAGCTCACTGCAGCCTCAAACACCTTGGACTCATGTGATCCTTCTGCCTCAACCTCCAAGTAGCTGGGACTCCAGGCCTGCACCGCTATGCCTAGATAGTTTTTCTGTGTTTTTGTAGATGCACCGTTCTTGCTCAGGCTCGTCACAAACTCCCAGGCTCAAGGGATCCTCCTGCCTCCGCCTCTCAGAGTTCTGGGATTACAGGTGTGAGCCCCGCATCTACCAACACTTGTCTTTTAATTGGTATTTGGGCCACTAATATTTAAAGTGATACAGTCGATTTAACACCTACAATATTTATAATTGTTCTCTATTTGTTATATTTATTCTTTGTTATTTTTAAAATCTTCCTCTTTTATGACTTTCCTGCTAAGTAATTATCTTATTAAATTCTATTTCTTCTCCTCTCTTTCCATATTAATTAAAATCTTTAAGAAATATTTTTAATTGTTCTCTTCAAAGTTGCAATCCCTATTTACAAGTAACGTAAGTCCACCTTCAAATTACAGTATAACGTCACATGTCATGCAGGTGCCTTAAAGCCTTTGCCCAGCACACGAGGTGGTTTTTCTCTGTTTTTCACCACTGGGACTGGGAGGAAGCCCTGGGCCTGCAGGTGGAGCCCAGAGAGCGTGTTCCCCTAGGGATGGGCCCCGGGCACCCTTCACTCTCAAGATGCACTTTCAGCTCCCGGCAACACATCAACCCTGCTATGCAGGTTTTCCTGCAATGTATGAACAACAGCGGAACCGCTCCCAATCCGCTGACCTCACTAGGATTCCCTGGGTGTGCCTGTCTGGCCCTTCAGATTTCAGGGTGGCAGGACTACACTTCTTACTTAGATTTAAGAAGAGACATTGGCTTTCACTTTGCTCAGGCTTTTCTTGTTGAAAGATGCAGTGATTATTTCAAAGCTCTTTGGATGTCAGCACAGAATTCAGAAACCTCCAAAAGAACAAACTTTTATCATGTTTATTTGGTAGCAAATGTCTATTCTTATGATTTTTAAAAGATTATTTTTATGTCTGTCAAATTATGTTTCTACACTTTTTTTTTTTTTTTTTTGACAGCAATACCTACCTACCAGACTCATCTAGAAGCAGAGGTGTTACCAGACAAGGAGGGTTTGCCTCTTGTCAGCCACGTAGAGCTTGGGATTAGGTCCAACAAACTTTGTTATCTGAAGGCCAGATGGAGAACATTGAGAGGAGCCTCTCAAACTTGTTCTGCACAAGTTACAATTCTAATCGTTTTCTTAATGGGATATAAGCAAACGAACCAAAAATATTGTAATAAATCTAAATTCTTTTAGATATTGTATCTTAAAGAATCAAGGAAAGGACAGGAAGGTAGGTTTTGCTCTAACAATGTAACGATACCTGAACAACATAAAAGTAACCATTACTGGGTAGCGCCCGTGGCTCAGGGAGTAGGGCGCTGGCCCCATATGCTGGAGGTGGCCCGTTCAAACTCAGTCCCGGCCAAAAAAACCCTACAACAATACAACAATAACAAAAAAGTAACCTTTACTCCGACAACACTTAGTACCTAAGTGTGACGACCTCTCCCAAAGTCTTTTGAGATAATATCTCAGTCATGATGGAACTTTAACTAGGTAAGCATGGAAGGCGTGGGATGGACGTGGGCTGCAGACTGGGTCAGCGTCCTGCCCCGGCTCAGCTCAGCTTCTCAGGCCCCATAGGCCGCTCTTCTGGCTTCAGGGCTCATTTAAGGAATAGGCATCGGGAGACAGCTGTACTTTGCCATGTGTAGGCACACAGCACCTGTCTGCGCCTTTGTTAATTAACAGTTGATGGAGCCCTTCCGTGAATCACTGCCTCACTATAAGCTTTCAAGCTCTTGGCACTCACAACCTTGATAAAACTAAAAGGTTTTAGTAACGGTATGTTGTGACCTATTCAGAATTCATCAGTGAGGTTCAACTTAGATTTTAGCATACAAACTGTGATATGTTAATCAACTAAATAAAAAACTTCCAACTCATTATGTCTTACATGACTTAAAACTGAATTGATACTTCCTTTTGTAACTTACCTACAAAGCAATGATTTTGACATTCTGAAAGGAACTGCCATTGGTTCCTCATTTTGCATTAATTACAAGTGCCGGGACTAATTTGGACAAGACATTGATTTGAAACAACCCTTAAATCTATGGTGAGCTTTTATCTTTTCATCTTGGGGCACGAATCAGTTATGTGTGTATGTGGCTGCTTGCTTATTTGAAGTCCTTGCTCACCACCAATAATAATATATTTGTATATAAAGTTCTACGATGTACAATTTATCATAAACTAAAAAATGTTTTTTCATGGACTATTTAAACTGGATATAGAATATTTTAATAAGAAAAATCTAGTTAAGCCCTAATATTCTCTCATATGCAATAAATTACCATGGCTTCATGGAAACTTTTTCAGACAGAAGAATTGCATATGTATTTTTAAAATATTAGATAAATCACTAAATGATTTCTTTATCTGAAGTGAGGCAGACTCAAACGATTTAAATCTGTTTTAAGTGAGGTTGAAAATGAAGCTATCTGGCCCATAGACGTTGTAAATTGAAATCCAGAACACCATGAAACTCCTATGTGATCTGGTCCTATAAAAAGAGATTTGTTTTTGTCTAGGGGTATAGGAGTTCTGTAAACTTTTCCCAACCTCCATTTCCAAGTTATATATGTGTTACATCAAGAAAAATCATTACTTTTTATGAGATATTATCCTGTCCTACATCTTCTTGATGGTTGTGGGAGGTACATGATCAGGATTTGTATAAATTTACTTGTTATTAATTACATTTGTTTTATTCATTAATTTTTATAATTATCCTGATTCAGTTTTATTGATGATTATAGAAGACATCTAATTAGGATTTATACTGATCAGTTAACATTAACTCCACAAATTATTTTCTATAGAATTTAAAGGAAAAGTGTGATTATTTTTTCGTTATTGAGTATGGTATTTTTCAAAGACAAGGGGCTGTTTAGTTATTTCTACCTCTTTAATCCTTGAAATTGTGGGGATTTTTTTTTTCTCCTGGTTTTTGACTTTATCTTTTTCTATTTCTTTGGTCTTGTAATGTATTTTCTGCATCACTAGAAGTAGGAGAATGAGGTTTGTCTAATTGAAATGGAAATCTCTTAGAAATCCCTGTGATTGAATTTATTGTGAATCATAAACAAGGACTCTCTAAGATACAAGAAATTTTGCATATTGATTCATAGTTAAATTCTTAGGTTCTTACGGGCCGCCTGTTCCTCAGATACACAGTCTCTTTCAGCATTCTCTCAATTACACAAATGTTCTGGGGATGCACCAGTGGACCCTGCATTATTCATATCAAATGTGAAGGGGGCTTATGAAATATAATTTAAAAAATGAACTTCAAAAACATGTAGGATTTTTAAAAATGTATGGACAGAAAGTTCGTGTAATCACATACGAGCTTCATGTCTACCTTGTGTTTGGAAACAAGTTGCAGGGACATTTCAGTTAGTCAGAGTATTTCAAAGAAGATACACGTTTATTGTCTTAATTGTTTTTTTAAACCTTTAATCTCTGAGAAAAATGTTTAAGATATTAGACTGACATTCTCTACTACACAGATGTCAGGAGTATTTGCGTCCTAGGGGGTCATTCTTTTCTATTTATTTATTTATTTTTTGGTTTAGCAGGCCTGGACCAGGTTTGAACCCACCAGTTCTGGAGCAGGTGGCAGGTGCCCTAACCACTGAGCTACGGGCACCCAGACCTAGGGGGTCATTCTTGTCATTGTCATTGTTACAGAGTTATAGATGTCACACAGTTCACAACATAATTTAATAAGAGGATGAGTTTAGGACATAAAAATACATCCACATGTCTGTTCTTTATGCAATCAATCAATGTATATTTATTGAAACTTTACTAGATGGATAAAGAATACAGAAAACCAAGACCATCTTTACAAATAAATTATAATCTAACTAAAAAAAAAGTTGATTTGTGAAACATTGGTATTTGATAAAAGTAGTAAGAGTGTGGATACATCTAAACAGAAAGTTCATAGAGGCTCGACATCTGTAGCCCGGCGGCTACGGTGCCAGCCACATACACCAGAGCTGGAGGGTTCGAATCCAGCCTGAGCCTGCCAAACAACAAGGACAACTGCAACCAAAAAAATAGCCAGGGGTTGTGGCAGGGGCCTGTAGTCCCAGCTAGTTGGGAGGCTGAGGCAAGAGAATCACCTAAGCCCAAGAGCTGGAGCCTGCTGTGAGCTGTGACACCATGGCACTCTACCGAGAGTGACAAAGTGAGACTCTGTCTCAAAATAAATAAATAAAATAAAATAAAATGAAGTTCATAGGAAGTCCATAAAATGTGAAAATGATAGTTTTGAGAAAATTCTTTAAAAAGTCTATGATTTTTAGTGCCTGCTTCTTGGTACTCAATAAATATAAAAATCTGACTAACACATTGAAATTTTTGTGCTTACATTTTGAATGTCAGCTTGCTGGACTTTACAAGGATGTTTTTGTACTTACTCACTGACTGTATAACATAGTGATGAAGCTGACCTATGAAATACGCTTATCATGTATACATTTGTATTTATTTTAAAAGTGTGTCATGTAAGCAGGTGAAGACAAAATAATTTTTCCTCTTTCTCAAGCACTTAGTGCAACAGACCCTTGACACAAAACAGAGACAAACAAGAGAAGCAGTTTATTATAATGGGTGGTGCGTGTGTATGTAGTTTCCCTGGGAGATAACCCAGAGAAATTAGCATATTTCAAGAGTAGATCTCAAAGAGGTGATTTTCACTTTAGTCTTAAATACCATTCTTTCCTGAAGCAAAGGCAGAAGGGTGTGGGGAAAGGACATTTGTGGGAAAATTGCTGAGAAAAGCATGGTTAATAGGAGTGAAATCTGTTATGTGGACCTCCGTTTATACCTTCCACTCAGATATGATTTTCAGAGTTCGAGAGCCCTCCTGCTCTTCCTGGTACAGAGAGGGAGACGCCTTTGCAAACAGATATTTTCTATGGATGTACATTTCTTTTACAAAAAGGTAACTTCTACTCTGTTTTTCAGGCTCCTGTGTCTGACATTTCTCAAAATAATGAACTCAAAATAACTCATGCCACAGGGACATATTGGGGTACCACATTTTGGGCTCCCACGGTCCCGTTTCACCCCATGATAGGCCTGAGCTCTGTCATTTCTCTGTTTGAACCTGCTGGATGAGGTTTCACAGCCGAGCAAATGAATTGGTGATATACAATAATTGATTAAAGAGACATTTCCATGGTAACAAATAAACAAAAGCAGCAGTTAATAGTTGGAGCAAATTATAAACCACGTTGCGTCTGTAGGGCAGGTAGTTGAGCTTTCCCGAGGTGGGTGGGATCCACTTTGTGGCCTGAATGTCTCCAGGGACTTTCTGAGCGGCCCACACACCAACAAAACAAGTTTGTACACACCTGAGCTGTTAAACTGATCTTTCTGATTTTTATATGAAGATGTTTAAAATCCTGCACTTTGCAAGGATTTTAGAGGAGGACAGTTTTGTTCTTAATTGTTCCAACTTAGAAGGGTGAGAGAAACTTGGAAATACTACTTTGAAAGTCATAGACAGATATTAGAGGAAATTAAGAAAAATTCAACATCCAGTCCAGTTTGCAGGTAGATAACCAAACCTCAAAGACAATGAACAGGACCAGAATCTGACAGGGCACTGGGATTTTTCTATCTTTAGTCATACCCATTTTTTGAAAGATAATCACTGGATGATTACTCTGTTAGCAACTTAAGTCTAGTTTCAATTAACTTGACTATTTACAAGAGTAGACAAAAATATCTAGACTCCTTTTAAGTTTGTTTTGCTGGAATGTGTAATAAGGAATATCAGATTAATTTTTTAAAAGCCTTTCAAGCCAAGGAAGCCAACTAAAATAGACCTGTGCATTTGAATGGGCCTGCCTGAAAGTTACCTGACTTACTCAATCTTTACAGCCAGGAAACTTTTTAGCAAGATGCTAGGTCTGTCCCGACCCCACAAGGGGCTCTATTAGTTTTATAAAGTCAATGTTAATTCCTTAAACTGGCTGGTCATATCTTATTTTCTGCACATACTCAAAGGTGACATCCCTCTCAAGCCTTTCCTAATACAACTGATGTTACTAATTGTGTTCTGCTATAAGATAACAAATTATTAATGAACTCATGCAAATAACTATCATATATTGCCATGAAAATAAGAATATTCAGTAATAATGGGGGGGAGGGTTAAGCATTTGTTGAAATTTAGCTAAAGAAGTAATATATTTGACTAATTCTGTAGTTTCTTGATCTAATAATAAATCACTAGTTAAAAAGCCTCTTCCATATAATAATTCAAATGGGGTATAACCGAGTTTCTAAGGTAAATTTCTTATTCTAAGAAGAACAATGGAAAGTAATTTAGTCCAAGGGAGATGAGTCTCTTGAGTTAATTTTCATAACTGTTCTTTGATTTTATCATTCATTTTTTTTCTACCTTTTCAGAGGATTGGGGCCTCCAAGAGCAATGTAGATATTTTACGCCCAGGGCTTTCGATATATCCTGTTTAACAACTGCTTTGAAGTCCAGACCATTCCCAGGGAGTCCAAACCTGGGAATAATCTCATGTACTAAAGCCGGGACAACTTCCTGGGTCTTTTCTGTCCTACAGGGGAATGTTTCAACCCAATTAGTAAAAGTATTCACGAATACCAAGCAAATATTGGTAATCGTTAATATAGTTTTCTTTTCATATCACTAACTTTGTTCTTCCAACCTGACACCACTGACATTGTAATCAACCCCTCTTCTCACTGTTCTACCCTTGTTTTAATGTGATAACCAGATTTGTATCTTCCAGAAATGATGTCATCAAGCCACGCACAGCAAAGATGATTCCAGTCCAATACCTGATTCTATTGCAGACCCTGGATCACCTTCCCTCCAAAAAAAGCCCAGCTGCCCGCTTCTATCATCACCTGATTCTGCAGAAAGCATTTAGATCAAGTCTTTGGCCTTTTTCCTAAAGGCAATTAGAGTTTCTACTTGGAGAGGGAGACTCTGTTTCTAAGAAAAAAAAAAGAATTTTCCAATCTAAAGGATTCATGGAGGCTCAAAAGAACATTTCAAAGCAAAGAAATACTATTAAATTTCAAAAACACTGAAAAAAATGTATAGCTAATATAAAGAAAAGACTTGTGAAAATCAGAGTGAACCAAGGCTAAAAAAAATAAAGCACTTAGATCGGTGAAGGCAAAGATTTTTACCATGAATATTGAAAGAAGTGTGTTAAAATATGTAACAACAGAAAACTATCCTGTGAGATATATATATTTATATTCATAGGAAAAAAAATACATATATATATATATATTCATGGAACTAGCCCAGAATTTCTCAGGAAATTTTGATAAAGGAAGATCAATAGCAAGAAATTCCAGTTAACCTATTTAATATGAAGCCCAAAAGATCTTTAAAAATCAGAAGTACATTACACACATACATAATAAAAATAGTCTCCAAAGACTATGGGGAATTAGAGTTCTGAGTAAAAGAACATGTGGACTCAGCAAAATATTAGTAAATCAAATTCAATAATTTATTTAAAGAATAATAAACCGTAAACTACACAAACCAAATTGGATTTACCAAAGGCCATTTTTAGACTAAAAATATCAATTAATCTATCATATTTGCTCCCATTCATGATAAAAATTCTCAGTCAACTAAGAATAGAAATGAACTTCCACAAACTGATTAATAAGAAAATGTCAGCAAAACGCTTATGGTTAATCATCATATTTAATGGTGAGAAACTATTTGTTTATCCCTAAACTGAGGAATTAGGCAACATGACTTTTCTCACCACCCTTTCCAACATTTTGAGGACATGATGTAAATAATTAGATCTCTTACCAAAGTTAGCTTAGTTGCTCCTGGGGTTAAGCTCTGTACAGCTGTACAGCTGCTACACCCCATAGATAGTGTGGCCATCGCTTGGTCATGGTGTCAATTTCTTTTTTAAGATAAGCTAAGGTTGTAAGACTGGACTCCGGTGTTGGGTCAAAACTCCTAGGGCAATTCCAGTTCACTCCAAAATATACAGATTAAATTGCTGTCCAGTGGAAAGACTCAAAGCAGGGGTCTGCAATAGAGCATTTTTCAACTGTTGGAATGCCTTTTCTGCTTCTTGTTCCCATTCTAAGTGACCAGGCCCTCTTTTTGAGTATTTTTAATTAAAGAATAGAGTGGTTTAGCTATTTAACTATAACCAGGAATACAGAGTCTGCAAAAGCCTGTAATTCCTAAGATCCCTCGAAGCTGTCTAAGAGCTCGAGGTTTAGGGTGAGCCAATATTCGTTCTATTCTTTCTTTGCCCATGGCTCCCCTGTAAAAGTTGGAGACCTAAATAGTGCACTTTAAGCACATGTAATTGGGCTTTAGTCTTGGAAACTTTTTACCCACAATCAGCTAGAAAGTTTAGTAAAGCTTAGGTAGCTTTGTGGCATTCCTCTGCATCAGGTACTCCCAAAAGAAAGTCACGTACATACTATGAGATATGGGAAACAACTCAGGTTTTGGACTAAGGCTTGTCCAAACAAGTGAGGGCTGTCCCCAAATCCCTGAGGTCACACAGTCCATGGGAGCTGGGAGGTGGAGTCAGAGGTGTCTTCAAAAGCAATAAGATATTGGGAATTCTCATGAAGAGGAATGCAGAAAAAGGCATCTTTTAAGTCTAAGACTGTGAAACAGGCAGCTTTTTCAGGGATTTGAGATAATAAGATATATGTATTGGGAACTGCAGGATGGAGAGGAACGGCCACTTCATTTATAATGCGGAGGTCTTAGACTAGTCTCCACATTCCATTTGGCTTTGGCGCTCCTAGAATAGGAGTGTTACATGGACTATTGAAAGGTATTAATAATTTCTGTTGCTTCAGATTTTGTATTATGAGTATTAGCCCATTCTTAGCTTCTGCTTTTAGAGGATATTATTTTTTATTGGGGTAGATGGTGGGATTTTTTAAACTTCATTTGAACTGTTTGAGCATATCTTGCTTTTCCACAAAAGATATGTCCCTTGGTAGCTCACACTCCTGGGTTAATTTCTGTCTCTAATAATGGAAGGCATAGTATAAGTTCTAGTCTCATATTCATATAAATGGTTGTTCCTACATTAGTTAGTATGTCCCTCGCCAAAAGGGGAGCAGGACTTTTAGTCATAATTAAGAAGGCGTGAGAGAACAGCCAGTCACCACATTTGCAGCTTAAAAGCTGAGAGAAGAATTTGGTAACCGGCTACAGACACCCTCTGTATAGTTACAGATTTGGGGGATAGAAGACCAGGGCTAGAGAGGAGTACAAAAAAGGTTGCTCCAGTGTCCAGAAGAAATTCTGTCTCTTGGCCCTCCACTATGAGGCAGATCCGGGGCTCCTGAAGGGTGATGACACAAGCTGGAGACATGAGAATCTGCCCCGGGCACCTTCAGTCCAGTCTGGGCGCTGATGGGATCATTATCCTAGGAAGCCTTTGCCTCTGAGGACAGGCTGTCCACTAGTGGTCACCCTTGCATTCTGGACAGTGGCCCAGTGGTTTGCCTGGCAGATAGTGCTGCTGGGGGCAGTCTCTCCTGAAGTATCCAGTCTGACCACACTGGAAGCTCTGTTCTTAGCTCCTCTGGCTTCCCTCTAGCCCCTGAATGGTGGCCATTTCTTGCAGTGCCACTACTAGAGTTGTCATTCTTTTTCTATCCTTTCCCTCTTTTTCCTTCTCTTTCTCCTGATCTTGATTATTAAAGACCACTGTGGCCATTTTAAGAAGATTCTCTAGGTTATGATCCAGGTTATGAACCAATTTCTAGAGTTTTCTTAGAATGTCTGAGGCTGTCTGGGTGATACGCTTATCTTTTAAAATAATTTGGCCCCCTGAATAGTTGTGTGTCAACTGAGTGTTTTCTCATCACCTCTCTAAGCTGCTCAAGAAAGGCTGAGGGACTCTCATTTTGCTGCTGGTAAATAGTAGACAACTTGGAATATTTTTTCTTGAACCTTTGTAAACCTTCCAGGATACATGTTAGAAAATGTTTACCCCACCAGTCACGTTGTTTCTCAGGATCCCTTTCGGGATCCTCAAAGGGACCTGCCTGTCTTCCCGTGGGGTATCTGTCCCTTTTCTCAGGAGACTTACCGCCATCAGTATTGGACATGAACCACAAATCAACCCACTTTCCAGCCTCATCTAAAACTTCATTTTTTCTCATTAAAAGTCAAAATTTGATCTAGTAGTAGCATTACATCTCTCCAAGAGAGTCCAAAGCTTTGTCCTAAACCTTGGAGATCATCTGTGCACCTATCGAGATCATCAGAAAATTTTCCTAAATCCACCTTGATTTGTTCTAAGTCTGCCAAGGAAAATGGAGGGAACACTCACCCATTTCCCCGTTGACCACTCGCAGTCTCAACCAAGGGACACGAAGAAGAATTCAGTTGCTTTCCGGGATCCCAACAGGAACAGAAGGAACTCGGGGAATGACTCCTTCTTGGGGTTTTCTAAAGGCCTGGAGGAAGGAGCGGGAGACACAGATGGTGGGTTTGAACGAGGTGGTGACGGCATCACTCTCAGGAATCCCTGGTCATTTGGGGAAGTCATTACAGCCAGGAGAGCTGAATCTGACAGGTTTTACACAGTTGGGGGTTGTCCCTGAAGAAAAAGAAAGCTTGCACATAGGGCACCTCAGACCACTTCCCTTCTTGTTTACAAAAAATATCTAACTGAAACATGGTGTCATAATTTAGAGTACCCTTTGGGGCCATTGTTCACCGTTGGAGAGTTGATACTGAAGCCAGGCCTGGGTGCAAAAGAAAACCGTATACATTCTTTTTTCAGCGTGTGGGGATCAAACATGTCCCAGTACTTCAGAATACAGCCTAGTGGGGTGTTCTCTTGGTGTGAGAATATGTTAGCCATCTGTGGGAAAGAATAAACATCCAGGGTCTTAATCAATCCACCCTCTATGTTCCTGGGTTGTCAAAGTGTCCTCTGACCAACCCAGGAATCCTTCCAGCCAAACAAAAGGAAGCTCCTTCCAATGCTTGGGGAACAGTCCCTGAGGACAGTGGCCTCCTCAACCTCTGTGCTTGTCTGGATTTAACCACAATTACCAGCATAGCACTTTGTACCCATGGACTCTCCTGTGCTTATTACTTGCTGGCAGCACAGCCTGAGAAATTAGGTATCCAGGAGTCTGGTCCCAGGAGTTCTGCCCCTCTCTTTGCCTGCCCCAGAGTATACTTCAAGTAGGGATGAGCCCTGCCCTGGAGAAAACAGCTGTGCGGTGCTTGCACATTTAACCTTTTGTAATTTTTAAAAGCTTTTTCTAAATTCCCAGCTAACAAACGAAAATGGGCTTTCTATTGTGAGCAGGTCTTAAATGCTAGGTTTTCCAACCTCCCTTTCTTCCCCCAGAGTTAGCCAGGGAACAATAATTAAACTCAGTAACAAATCCGGTTTGAGTAACAAATCCGGTTTGAGAGACACTTTGAAACTCTTGCTTTAGAAATAGTTACAACTAGCCAAGGTCTTACAGAAACCTCAAATTAGGGCAGTGCCTGTGGCTCAATGAGGAGGGTGCCGACACCATATGCTGGAGGTGGTGGGTTCGTGTCGGAGGTGGTGGGTTCAAACCTAGCCCTGGCCAAAAACTGCAACAAAAAACAAACAAATAAACAACAACAAAAAACCTTATCCTCTCTCCCCCCCCCTTTCTCTCTCTCTCTCTCCCTTCCTCTCCCCCACCTCTTCTCTCCTCTTTGGTGCTGCTCTGCAGCATCCCTCACCAATAAAGACCTTTCCTACAAAAAGAAAAAAAAAACTCAAATTATTTTAAACTTTCCCATTTACACCAATAAACCAGAAAAAATCAAATACCCAAGGTCATTTTCCTTGCCTTTCTTCATTTTTAAGAGACTGAACGGTAGCCTAGGGTTTAAGGCCATTCTTGCCTTGGGGAGTGGCCTTGGGCTTCCCTTCACAGGCTTCTGGTTGCCCGGAAAAGCCAGGGAGGGGAGTCAATTTACCCATCTAGGCCTTTGTTAACATGGTTCAGCTTTTTTCTCAGTCATGCAAAAAGCCAATTGAATTTAATTTTGCAATGAAAATCAATAAATAGGGACCCTGAAACACACCTACAACATCTGAAGCACACTTATAAGATCTGAAAAATACTGGAATAAGCCAGTACAAACTAAACTAAATACACAAAGCAATCCTTTACCAATGTTTAAACAAAGCATGCAAAGTACAAGGAGAGAGAGAGAGAAAGCAGCCGGGGTCTATATTGCTAAACAGAAGAAGTTTGGAATCATGGAAGCTAAGAGCAGACAGTAAGAGCCGGGAGAGCACGTTTTCAGAAGGCCCTCCAGTGCCGTGGCGTCAGAACAATTGCTGGGGCCCCCAGGACCTCTGGGTGCTACCTCTTTCCTTGGCTCTCAACCAGAAAAAAAGAGTAAAAACAGAACAGGTTCAGAAGCCTTCTAACATTCCCTTCAGCTCCTTTTTTTTTGGAGCCAAGAGGAATTAGAAAGTTAGTTCATTCCCCAGCAGCCTCTTGCCTGTGACCTGGAGGTCAGCAGCCACACTAAGCACTTTTACGGGCTGACGGGCATCAAGATTATTAGTCTCCATTATTATAACTATAGAAAAAAGGCAGGATGGAAGTAAGTGGTCCCATTGCTTAGCACAGATCTTCTATCCTAGATGAGCCCCCCAAATATGATACCAAATTTCTTCTTCAGTAGGTCCTTGGTCTCGGTGTTTCTAAGAATGAATCCATGAGCCACACACAGATCAGTGGTAAGACAGGATTTATTTTACAGAAAAGAATACAGAGAAAAAAACATCAAAGCTCCTGGCAGAGAGAAAAACCCAAATGGGAAAAAAAAATCTCCCCTCTCTGGGGGGTTCTTTGTCTAGGGTATAAATAGTCGCACAGGTCTTTTGTAGTTACTTTAGGCCAGGACTTGGTAACAAATGAATGGATACAGGCCCTTCCACTGGGGTAAGGTGAATGGGTGCATTAATGCAGGGATACAGTTCTTTCATGAAATTGGCCAGGCCTAGGAAACTTACATGAAATTGACCAGGCCTAGGAAATGGGGGTTTCCCTGTTTAGCCTCAAGTGCAAGGGGAGGGTGTCACTTAGGTGCTGGTCTGTCTCCAGGGGACAGTTGTCTGGGCCCTCCGGCTACTGGATCCTCCTGCAGGGTCCCTCCCTGTCCACCCTCCAGCCCACTGGTTCCTTTACCTGCTGCCACCCACCCACACCACCTGGGCGGAGGCACCAGGTCCTCACTGAACTCAGTCCAGCTTGCCCACCCGCCCTGTATCGGTAATGAATTAGCTTGATAATGAATAATAAAATTATGAAAACAGAAAGCAAGCGTGGAAAGCTTCCCCCAGCACCTGGAGCCGTGTGTCTTTCTCCACCTGTTGTTCCCATCGGTGGCATGTTAGTTCACTCCTTTGCTCTCTCCACTTCACTATAGTCCCTGGCTACGTACAGGGACTGCCCCCACGGATGTTTCCTTTCATATCGTTTATGTGAGACAACAACAGACAAAAACAAACATGAGTAAGGTCAGTTGCTGACCCTCCCCTGTGGGAGGTGATGTTAAGCTGGTCTGGGGTACATGCCTGGCCCCCACATTATTACTTTTCTTTCTTCTTACTCACTAGTTTAAGATGGAAATTGCACTAAGGTAGCACTGTGATGCCTAGGTTGAAGTGGAGAATTTGTTGCTGTATTTTATAAAATTTTTGTTAATTTTATAATTGGAGATGAAATTTCATAGTTTTAACGTGCTCCCATTAATAAAGAAAGTGTTATGCCCAGATCACGTAATCCCCAAAGACCACCAGGGAGACAAAGTCAATGCAAAAGCAAAAGAGCCTTTATTCAAGCTCGAGCCTGGGCCCTCAGTTTATCCATCGCAGCGGGAGTGTGCTGAGGACCCCGATCTCTGGGATGCTGGGGGTTTTATTGCAGTTAGTAGCGGTGTAGGGGATTTCCAGGCTGTGGCCAGTATGATTGGCTACTTTAGATACTTTTTACGCTATTAGTTGGGCTTGTATCAGACAGTTGTTTTTGGCTTGGGTTGCTATCTTGCAGGTGGGGTGAGCACCCTGCTTAGCCTTGATAGACCAAAAGTGGACGGTTTGTTACAAAATGGAGTTACTCTTGCTCTTTCAGAAAATACCTATCTTGAATTTTTCCAAGCCACACATTCAGGCTTCTGCCCATTGCTCAGCCACAGCAGCTCTGGCTGAAGTTACAGTCGACATCTCCATTTCCAGTCCCACTGCCTGTTTTCAGACTTAGTTTTACTCACCTGCACACCAGTGTTTATCATTATTAATTTCTTTTTATATCTATAAATCCTCTTTTCTGATCTCGTCACCTGTGTCATCCTGCCCTCTCCACACTCTGACCCACTGAACTGTTCTTCCAGTTACATTCCCGTGTCTTTCCTCCTTGGACTGCTCAGGAAATATTGGCTTTCCCTGGGTTCCACCCTCGTCCTGGTTTTCTTTCCCTAAATGAAAACTTCTATTTGCAGGTTTCCAGCCCCTACCTCTTCACTTACTGCCCCAAACATATATTAAGTTAAAGTTCATCTCTCAAAATCTATACTCACTGAACACCTGCTAATGAAACAAAGTTGCAGTCATTGAAGTTTTACCAGAATTGTTATTTTCCTTGCCTTTGTAAGTGGAAATAGCTGAACAGTCAGAAGGTTCAGCTCCTTGCAGCTTGCCCTTGGTTCTGAGCTCCCCCATGCAGTTATGCAAGTCACAAAATGCCAAATAGCTCCCCAATCAGGGCACTGTCTGACTCACGCCTCCTAACAAACACAAGAATGCCTTCGGGCTTGGCAGCAGCTTACCAGCACATGTGCAATGACTCCTAAATCCTTTAGAAATGACCTTATCACAGCTGTGTGGGCCATCACCTCCATTCTGCCTCCTCACAGTCTAGGGGCTCTTCCTGCTGCACCCAGCTTGTCTTCCTGCTTCCAGAATTAACACCATCTGGTCCATCTTCCACATTGTCTGAAAAATCCTTTTTTTTTTCTTTTTTTGTAGAGACAGAGTCTCACTATGTCACCCTCGGTAGAGTGCCCTAGCGTCACACAGCTCACAGCAACCTCCAGCTCCTGGGCTTAGGCAATTTTCTTGCCTCGGCCTCCTGAGTAGCTGGGGCCACAGGTGCCTGCCACAATGCCTGGCTTGAACAATCCTTTTAATTTTGTCTTCTGAGCAAATGCTTTACCTCCATAAACCTCTCACAGGCCTCCCGCCCCTCTAGTCTAAGTTTGCAGACTGTCAGTTCAACCTGGGCCCCCAATATCCTGTGTTAATCCCTCATCCTCAGCTGACCTCTGGTGAAAACCATCTGTACCATGGTAGAAAACATTGTTCCTTAGAGATTTTTCCAATGCTTGGCAGCCACTTCGTTCTCCCCTTCCTGTCCACCCCTTATCCACCTGACTCCTCAGTTCATATTTTCCGATATTGCAAAAGTTGTCTCTGTGAAGCCCCTGTGGCTCCCTGCTAACCCTTCTAAATGCCATTGACACTGTGGACCTCTAAGAACTACACATTTCTTTAGAAAAATAAGTTGTTCAAGAATATGCATGTTTTTGTCTCTAGAGTCCAGAAGTGCCGGTCATTCATTAGGGAAGTATATAATACTATCTGTGGAGAAAGCAAATGTCGTTAGTTCTGAATAAAGATTCTTTTTTTTTTTTTTTTAAAAAGGATAACAGTTTGAGTTTCTCACACCTAGATTTATCATATTTTTTGCATCCAAGGCCCTATTCCCATATTTTCAATTGTTTTAGAGAAAGAGAAAAAATCACTAACTTATTCAAGGAACAAAAATTAATTTTCCTTTTTTTTTAAAAATAGTTTTTAGCTGGGGCCAGGTTTGAACCCACCTCCTCCAGTATATGGGGCCGGCACCCTACTCTTTTGAGCCACAGGTGCTACCAGGAACAAAATTTCTTGTCAACATTTATAAATAGCATGCCATTGAAGTGTTGGTTTAATTTGTTTATATACTATAGAACATAAATAATGTAAATGATTTGTTTCCCTGTAACTAAAGGCATCTACTATATTGGGAATTTCTACTTTTATACTGCCTTTGAGAGCAGAGATAATTCTCACTTATCATTTTTTCATTTACTGACTAACTCAGCTCTCTGCTCTTGCCTGTGTTAGATGAACAATAAATTAAAATGCTCATTTCTGATAATTCATCTCTCTGAAGACTCTGGGGCTCAAAAACATCAAAGAATCAGTTTTCTGTGTAGAGTTATAAATCATGTTGTTTAAGGTCATCTGAATAATGAAGGGGATGATAAACAGAACAATTTCTAGTTACACAATTAAATGATGTTGAAACATGAGGCTACCTTGTCATTTCAGAAGTTAGTATCCATAATATTTCATTCTTGCTCCCCCCAAGTATTGTGTGTGGTAGGTTACTCATGTTAATTTACAGTGTCTCTTCTCCTCAAAATAAACACAACTATTTTATCCTTTTCTTGCTGAAGGAGCAGGTCAGTGTCCTAAGGTTAAATCTATTTACTAGGAAAAGTATATATATAGTTCTAAACGGCGACCTATTTGACCAAGAAGAATTGATCCTGTTGTTTTACATTTTGCTTTGCAAGTTTCTTTTGAGAGGAGCAAAATAATGAAGCTCAATCTTTAGACTTATGATAATTAGACTACAACAAGCCCTTGAGAAGATTGCCACATAAATCCTGCAGTGTTTTGTTCGATGCTTTGGAAAATAAATGGACATAAAATCTACTCATTTGCTACGTTATGTTCAGGAGGATCCAGAGAAAGCTGTGTCTTCGCTCTATACCACATCAAGTTTGCTGAATCTTTCAGTATCGTGTACTAAGTTAATCTCCAACCTGGATGCTCAGACCTGGGGCAGATCTCCGTTTGCGACTCTCTCAGTGCCCGTAAGGTTTCTGGGGTGCAATGAGGCCCCCCAGCCGCAGAGAGCACAGCAGTGAGGTCAGGGCCGGACAGGAGGTGTTTCTTCTTGCCTGTACCTTAGTTATGCTGAGACACCGCTGTGCACCGTGAAAGAGTCCACACGTATTATTGTTCCACTGATAGCATGGAGGCTCCTCAACACTTAATTCTTCATACTTAAGGAGACGTCAGAAGATGCTGAGCTATCTCTATGTTATGTAGAAGTTAGAACATGAACTACATGGGACAGGAAGTTTTATCTATTTTGTTTTTTTTCTCTATTCCCGAAGCCTAGAACAGGGACCAACAAAATGTCAATAAATGAACCAGCAATCAATGTATTATTCGATGCTCAACAAATAATGGTTGACTCGCCACTGGATGAAAGGAGAAGGCAGATGTGTGAGTCGCTGGTGGTCACGGTCAAGGCTGGTCACAGGGAAATGTGCACCATTGGCTGAGGGGCCTCCACCCCACTTTGGGACAGGTATGCTTCTCCCCTTTTATAGCCAGGGAATATGTGGAATGTGCATCCAGCAGGGGGTGGACTTCTCAGAAGGTACCACAGAGACTGAATGACCATCTGCCCAAGAACACGTGAGGCAGACTGCTGCAGAGGCCTGCAGGGAGCAGGGACTATCGCGACGAAGGTCCTGCCCTTCCAACTTGGATTCTTTCATTCTCTCACTGCAGGCAGGGTCCTTGGCTGATGCTAAACTCTGACTCAGAAAGTGCAGCTCTGTGCCCCAGACAGGGTGGCGACTCTAAGGAACTCCTGCACCCACGTTCTTCCAAATCCTGTTTATTTTAGGTATCTGGAGTTAATCTAATGTGCTTTGTGAGTTGTTACATTAGTTCTCTTTGGTAAGGAATTTAACACAACTCTATAGAAAGTGCCCTAATTTGTATTTCAGAATATCAATTGGTTTGCTATCAGGTCCTTTTTTATTTTTCCTTTCTTATTTTTAATCTCAAAAATTGTAGGGTTAATTAAACAATTCTTTGCTGCAATTTTTTTTTTTTCCATATCCACGAAGCCATTGCAGGGAAACATCTTTCTTCGGATTGCTGGGTCTTTAGAAAGTGAACTCTGGCTAACTATGCAATGCAATCTTTCTCAGACATCTTGAAACAGTAGGGTTGCCATTTCCAGGGATTTGAAGAGTTCTGTTGAGTTCTGATGTCACGGATTCCTAACCACAGCCCTGAGGACAGCACACAGATGACTGTACTGTCCTTGTTCATTTGCATGCTTGCTTATTTTCATTTCTTCTGGCCGTGTATAACATGAATGACATCAGCGCTCATACACACATTGATTTACGTATTCCTTCATTCCTACATGCACACATTTTATTCCAGTAATAATCATTGACATTGGTGGTTCAATCCTCCCGGCCTCCTCATGAAACATATGTATGTGAAGAAGGATGAAACCAAAAGAGCTGGAGTGGGCGATGCTCTTTTTAAAACAGTGGTCAGGAATGACCGTTCTGGGCAAAGACCTGAATCAACCATGAACAGACCATGTCAATATTCCGGGAAAACTTTCCGAGGTGGAGGGAAGAGATAGTGCAGATGCCACGTGGCAGAAGCTGTGGCATGTGTGTGAGGACCCACTGTGTGACAAGTGAGAGGGCGTCGCAGGAGATGGCACTGGGAGAATGTCGCAGGCCAAATTGCAGAAAGCCTCCTAGGATGTGGTAAGGATTTGAGGTTTCATTGCTAGAACGCTGGATGGCTGGTGCAGGCTTCAAACATGATAAAATGATTGTCTTTAAAAAGAACCCCCTGGCTTCTGAGTGGAGAACAGCCTGAAAGAAGGTAAGAATGGAATCAGAGCACCCGTTTGAGAGTAACAGGATAATCCAGGCTCGGGTTACTCATGTAGCAGACACGAGTAGTGTCAAGAAAAAAGCTACGTAGAAGACATGGGTAGGATACATTTTGAAGCCAGAGAAAATAGGGTATTTTGGTGGATTTGATCAGGGATGTGAGTGAAACAGAGGCATCAAGATATCCCCTAGAGTTTTGGTCTCATGGGTGGTATAATAATTTTTTTCTTTTATTTTTTTTGAAATAGACAAAAGTTTGTGATGCAGAGGAGAATGAGGAAAGTTGTGTGTGTGTGTGTGTGTGTGTGTTTTAGAGTTGGGTCTGCAAAGCTTCTGACACATTCATATATAATGAAATGGTCAGTAGGTTTGAGTCTGAAGCACAGAGCCAGGCTCACAGTAGAGGCATAAATACTGTGCTGATCAGTCTATGTAGACATCACTTAAAGCACTGGGCCTAGGTCCTGTCACAGGTGTAATGTGGACAGAACAGCAAATGGTAGGGAACAGGCTGGAGGCTGCAGTGAGTGGTCACTGGCGAGGGAGGGAGAGGGGGCATTCTAGTAGGTGTAAGAGACATTTGTAGTTGAGATTATAATCCATTCAAAGTCAGGCTGACTAGTTTAGAAGAAATAAGGAAAGGGTGGAGGCCGGGAGGTCAGACACATAGGTGAGCAGCTCAAGGGGCCTCTGTCCAGCAGAGAGCCCTGTGGCTACCTTGGGCACTTAATCACTCCATTCAGCAACACACCATAACTCTCCCCTCAGTCAGCAGACGCTGGCTCAAACCGGAACACTCAGATGAGTAGATATCTTTGTACAAATCCCTCTGATGTCCGTGGGCGAACTATGGTCTGAGGAAGTGATAATTTATCCTACCTCCAAGATACTTTGCAAATTTAGCAAAAGAGCAAAGACAAAGAGCATTATCCGGTTGAAAAGCTAAAAATTTCCCAGGAAAGGGTGGAATCCTTGGTCCTGGGCTCCATTCCTGTCCACATGTCTCTGTCCCTTGGTGCATGCTTCTGATCCGTATCTGTTCTCCACTGTCCTCCCCAGGTGATTCTTCTGTCTTTAATGTTCTACATTGACCCTCATCCCTCCTCAATAGGACACAGCTTCTAGCTTCTTTGCGTTGCTGACAGGCTTTTTCTCAGGTGTCATCGAAGAAACATGTCCTCAGGGACTTCTCCCCGGACACTGTTCATCATCTTAGTGCCTCTTGCCCAGCAATTTCGTTGTTCTTGCTTTTGTGTTTTCCTCCAGTGCAATCCGGAAACTTTAATTATTTATGTAAATAAGTATTATGTAGTCATTAAATTATGACTCTGAACAAGAGAGAGCAACTGTCCTGTTCCTTCTTGCATTCCCACTGCACCTGGCCTATGAGAAGGGTTGTGCCTGTGTGTGTGTGTCTAACAGGGAATAGAGCATGATTAGACCATGGGGCAAAAAGCACAAGGGTGGAGAAGTGTCCAGGGGCGCAGGGGAAAGGCATTTCATGAGCTTGGGAGAGCATAAAAGGTTTTCCAGAGGACTGGATATTTGAGCTGAGACTTTAAGCATCAGTGGGTCTTACTTGGCCAGAGAGTAGTTTAAGAAATGTTACTTTCAGAATCACATTGCCTGGGTTTGTCTTTTACTATGTTACATTTGCAAGTAATCTCATCAAGCTTCAGCTTCTTTTTCTGGAGATAAATATACTTTCTACATTGAGTTGCTGTGAATAATATCTATATGTAGATACAAGTAATGAACTTATCAGAATGCTGTCACATTATAAAAACTAAATAATGGAGTAGGAGGGTGACTCAGTCAAAGGAGTCAGCATGAACAAAGGACTAAAAGCATGAAACAGAGATTTATAAATTGCATGACCTTGGACTACGAAACATAATACTTCAGAGAAAAAAAGGAAACAGGGACCTAGTAGGAACAGCTTGCTAGCTACTCTTTTATTCTTCTTTTTCCTTTGGATTTTTACATTTCATTTTGCATGCAATCATACTCCACAATAGTATTAAGGGGTCGGGCAATCAATAACTCCTAGCTTGTCTAAAAATATACAATTTTCTATAAATACAGGGTTACGTGGCCAATAAAAAAGAACATTGTGAATTAGACATCAAGAATCATCAACAATTACTTGATAAGACATAAATTGAAGCCTGTTAGGTTTTTAATATTCATGTGTATTAAATTCATCTGCACACATGAAGTATTCTGAATCAGAGACAAATGTCTTATTACTTTAAATAAATGCCCCGTGAGTTAATCCTTATCTCATGCCATGAGGACGGAAGGAAAATTTCTCAGCATATCTGGACACTGCATAGACAAGGGGTTAAAAAAATTAGTTCCTCTGATTAGGGAATAATCCCTAATTATTATTATGTAATTATTACCCTATAAAGGGAATAAGGCAGCTGATCGCCCTCCTCTTACAAGTCTCCTTGGAAGTATGATGGATTTGAGTCCGAAGTCTGACCTTTTCCAATATAAATAGTCTCTCCAGGAGCCAAATAGTCCCACAAATCTGGATCTTTCCTGGCTAGTAACATTTTTGAATTCCCAGGTTTCATTCTTCTTTGCAATACACAGGAAGAGGCTGCTCTAGTCTTCCCAGCACTCAAGACTTGCTTGGGACCCAGCCTGGACCATGAGCCTTTGTCTGTCTCTGACTAAAAAGGGAAGTTTTATCCCTTGGATCAGAGAAACCGGAAACATGACTGCAGACCTAATTCTGAAGGTTTGTGCAGAGCAAATTGATTCTAGGGTGAGTGAAAGCAAACACGTCCTGCTCTGTGCTGTGGACCTCTTGGCGTCTTAGAAGAGCAGGCTGTCTTGAGTGAGCTCCGAGAATCCCCAGTGGATGCCCAGATGCTTTAGCTAGCTAGTTACTTAGAATCCATACCCTCAATCCAAATAATCTTTAAGTCGATGAAAGTTACTGACTTTCCAAGTACTTAAATTTAATTACGAAATTAAATTTCTTGCTGAGAGTGGGGTCCTATTTAATTACAATTACAGAACATCTCAGCGCATATGATAAAATAAGTTTGACAAAATTTGTCAACTTCTTAGGATTTGTTTCCATGTTATCGAAAAGAAAATAAATGTATTATTTATAAAAGAAAATAAATATATTATTTATAAAGTGTTCATGGATGCTTACTAAATATACAGTGGTATATGTTTAAAATAATAAACACAAAAAACTTATCATTAGGCTTGAAATTAAATTCTAGTGAGACTAATATAAATGTAAAAGTAGCTAAACTATGTAAAGTATATAATTCCATGCAACATCTTCACTCTCCCAAAAGTAAGAAAAAAGTGTTAGTATAACAGTTACATTTAGAACGTATGTATTTTGGTCTTCTGAAAAAGACTTGTTTGTTTTTTTTTGTTTGTTTGTTTTGTTCTTTTTGCTGTTTTTAGCCGGGCTAGGGTTTGAGCCCACCACCTCCGTATATGGGGCCGGCACCCAACTCCTTTGAGCCATGGGCGCTGCCCTGTTTGTTTGTTTTTATTATTAAATATACAAGAACGCTTTCATAGCTGCAGGTTTTAGTTGTTGTTATTTGTTCTGTGTCTGTATAGAAGCCCCAGCACCTGCTCCCTTGTGATTTTTGCCTAACCAATGTAGTAAAAGTAAAATCTCCATGTAACGTTTCTGTCCCATCTTGTTAGCTCTAAAGAAAGAGTCTTACTGAATGTGCAAGCTGCCTTCTTCTAACTCTGTTACATGCAGTACAGCATGGTGGGTCACAGTGGTGTCATGGTAAACAGATACACAGGCATGTCCCCACGCTGTGGCTTGTATGTCCCCTCAGAAACTTATCAGGAAACGTAATTGCCATCGTGATGGTGTTAAGAACTGAGATTTTAAAAGGCAGTAAGTCATGAGGGCAGACGTCTCCTAATGCTGTTTTCCTGGGCATGAGCTCCTGATAAAAGGGGAAATTGGGCCTCCATTTTCTTTTGAGTCTGACACACTCTTGCCACCGATCTGGTTATGACCCAGCAAGAAGGCCTTCGCTGGATGCAGAGAGGATTCTGGAGCCCTGCTCTAGGAACCATGAGCCAAATGCACTCCTTTTCTGTATCAGTTACCCCATCTGTGGTATTCTGTTATCGCAGCAGAAAATAGGCCAAGGCATCCCATGAAATTACAGCTGCTTTGAATGAGATATTTATTTGGCTTCATTGTAAGATAGTACATTATATCAACTAATTTTCTCTGCAGTGAAATAGATTGGCTTTAACCTATTAAGGTGAGGTGAAGATAAAAGTATAAGCAAAGATATGCCGGGTAACATCAAGGAGAAAGAAAGCAGAGATTGCAAACTTGATACTTGATAATTGATAATTTACATTTCAGAGCAAAAATAGGTCAATAAACAAAGAGAAAGTTTATTTTATTCTGCAAGTTTTTATTCTTGTACCATGTCTTTGTACTCTGAGAATGTAGCTTATTTCATACTGTGTCCATTATAGCCATTGTTTAATTGTGATATGATGTATGTGACCACCACTTTTTTTTTTTTTGGAGATAGAGTCTCACTTGTCACCTTCAGTAGAGTGCTGTGCGGTCACAGCTCACACCAATCTCAAATTCTTGGGCTCAAGAAATTTTCTTGCCTCAGCCTCCCAAGGAGCTGGGACTACAGGTGCCTGCCACAGCACCCAGATATTTTTAGAGACGGGTTCTCACTGGCTCAGACTGGTCAACCTGTGAGTTCAGCAGATCCACCTGCCTCGGCCTCACAGAGTGCTGGGATTATAGGTGCAGACAGTCTCCTTTTCTCTGTCTTATAATTTCCCTGCTCAATTTTTGTTTGGGTGATGAAAATAATTTAAAAATATTTTTCTGTTTGTCATTTATGTGAACTTGATTTTTTCAGGTTTAATGTGTATTATTTACATATAAAATTTCAAATTTCATTTTCTAATTTATAGAATATTTTCTGGATTGATAGACTGTATGTGTGTGTGAGTGTGTGTGTGGTCCCTGCCATTATTAGCTGTGAAAATCATAAATATTATTTAGATTGCTATGTTCTAGCTAACTTTCTGCTCACATTACCTGGCAAGTGTTTTCCAGAGCTGCATAATTACACAAATGGTGTTTCATTTTCTAAAAGATACTTCTATTCATAACCCAGGTTTTTGCATAACTAGGGAGTGATAGTTTTGATCTAAACATCAAAGATGACTTTGAATGGTTTCCATGAGAAAAGGCAAACATATCCACATGAAGTCGTGGCATTTATAGTCATCTGGAAAGAGCTAAGACTTAGAAGCAATGAAAAATATCTTCTAAAGCTGTCTTATGGCGTTCATGGCCCTTTGCTGATTTTAATCAAGCTTAAAGTTCAGGAGATGAAGAAAACCACATGCCTTTCCTTATTGTTCTGTATCTGAAAGGGCAAGTAGATTTCAGTTTCTTTTGACAGCTGTATATTATTTTCTAAAGCAAAAATGACAGTATTTCATGTTAAGAAGGGAGCCGGATATATACACTTCTCTCTTATTTTTTAAACTTCTAAACATTAAATGCACTGTGTGTCTGTCTCTCTTAAATGAACAGAATACCCTTTCTGTAAAAATGTATTGATTATTCCAGGAAAAGATAGTCAGGTGGTTTGATTCCTTTCCCCACATAATTTGATGAAAGCTCCTACTCCTGGGCAAATAAACAAGTTTGGCATCAGATCTTACCATGCTCTGTTCAAACTCCTGGCCGCATTGAGTAGGTTCATTTATTAAACTTATTATCTTATTAAAAAGATTTCAAAAAGCTACAAAAGTGGCAGGTGACACTTAGGGCTGGACTAAGAATCCCACATCTTAGTTGTGGCATTAGTACACAGCTACTTCAACGAAAATCGGCATCGGCTTTTGGGAGAGAAAGTGGGCACGTGATGCAAATATAGACCTAATTTAGTTTTAACTAATTCTCTTCCAAAAGTTTTAAGTCCTTAAGAGCAAAGAATTTTACCTCTTCATGTCATTGTAAAATGTTTTTAACGCTACAGTGAATTTATTCATTGTCCAGAAATCCCACTGGCAGTACCCAAGAAATATGGAATTGGGGTGGCGCCTGTGGCTCAAGGAGTAGGGTGCCAGCTCCGTATACCAGAGGTGGTGGGTTCAAACCCAGCCCTGGCCAAAAACTGCAAAAAAAAAAAAAAAAAAGAAAGAAAGAAAGAAAGAAAAGAAATACTGAATTGGGACTATTAACTGGAAAACCATACATATTTTAACATGTGCTGTATTGATGGTGAAAGTGAGAACTCAGTGTCTACACGTGCAAAAATAGTCAAATTGGCCATTGCGTTCATTAATATTAATTAAACCTCCATCCGTATATGTGCATATCCGCTGGCGAAAGCATTTACCTGTGCGATTCTGGTGCATCTAAACTTGTAGTTTAAAATGAATGTCGTTATTCAAATCAGTCACCTTGGAAAGGCATTTACTGCTCCAGGGATTCTGCAATTGCTTGAAATATGCTTTCTTTTGTGTTGATCTCAAACGTGTTACTCAGCTTATTCTCTAGTTTTATTAAATAAAATAGCTTATGAATTCTTTGGGGTATTGTAAAATTTCAGTTTCAAAGGACGAAGATTTTACAAATCTTTATAAAGATTTTCCTTTATTTTCTGCCAAGGAAAATTACTGAAATTCTGAAAGCAGTTCTAAGAGTTAAGTTTCCAGAATCTCAAGCCAAGACAATTGTAATTAACAAGTGGATGTTCTCTGACAGTGAGTCCCTAAGGCTGTTAAAGGGCTTTAGACGAGATTTACCATACTGGCTCAATAATTAGCATGATGAGATAAGGGTAAGATATGCAACCTCATCTAAAATGCACGCTCCCCAGATATAAAGAATTTGTGAGTGCAAATATATTATGTATAATTGAATTATGAAATGTCGAAGTGAAATGGAGTCTTACAAATAATTTATTTCATCTCTCAGTTATCCCCTGCCTTTAGACAGATGAGGAAACTAAGGTCCAGAAAGTTTTATTTCAAGATCACACAGCAACTTAAGCCCAGAGCCAAAATTATGTCCTGATTCTGACTAACTGTTTATTCTGCGCAGTCATGATTCTTTCTGAGAACTATTAGGAGCCTTCCTATGAATTTAAAATGACTGCTTTTAAGTTTTGCTTTTGAAAATTTATTTCTCTGACTTTGTCACCTTTGTGAAGGTTTGGGTTCTATCTCTGTGTTCTCCATCGCCCCACTCACCAAACGTAGCTAAGGGTCTGTGGCTGCAGCCAAGCCTGGATAATTGGACACCTTTGTCAGCATTCATTATGAGCATCGTGCTGAGCCACTTTAGGAAAGGTTATGTTCCATTGTCAACAGCAATATGTGCGCTGATTAACCTCCAGCTTCACATTTTAAATGCAGAGCCTAAGTGCTTTTATGATCATGCTTTGATGGGGTGCGTGTGGCATTTGAAGGAAAGCAAAATTAACCTTTTATTAACAGGGGACCTTGAAGTAGCCACATTGAGTAGGTTTTGTGCATAGAGTACAAATAACCTTTTCTCCATAAGTGCCTTACTCATAAAATGTATCTTTTTCATGTACATAATGTGCCTGGAAATACAAATGATTTTGGTCCATGAACCTTAAGACTCTGGAAATGTATTTCAGAATCTTAAAACATTGTCACCTACAACTGGGTCAATTATCTCCAAATAAATATTTCTAATGAACCCTACCAAGAATAGAAAAATTTAAAAAGTAGGAAATTATGCATCTTAAGAATATTCTCAAAACTGTTCTACAGAAAATACATGGAAACATGCTTTGTGTGGTTTTTGACTCACCCCAGAGTAATATGAAATACGTATTCAGTTATGTAAGTTGCTAGGGTAACCAAGTCCTAGTCTTCGTACTTAATGTCTGTGGTTCAGGTATTTGAAATTTGTGCATTATCTGCTCTCCTGGGATCACCATAGATTGTTCATTATCCTCATTAATGGAGAGGACTAGAACACTTATTCTCCATGATTATAGTGAATAAACGTAACACACACGTGATTTTGGGATGTATTTCATAAAGCACATTTCTCTAGGTTCTTAAAATAGGCGGTGATCTAGCTGCGTGATAATGGACTTAATCCACTCCGGGTTGCACTCTGGGTTCAGTGTTTCTATCTTGAAAATGTGAAATTTGGGGCAGTGCCTGTGGGTCAAAGGAGTAGGGTGCCAGCCCCATATGCTGGAGGTGGTGGGTTCAAATCCAGCCCTGGCCAAAAAGAAAATGTGAAAATTGAATGCAGTAACAAACCAATGATATTAGCATGAATATAATCTTTAAGTAATATTGTAAAACCATAAACCAACAAATACATTTTATTTCCACTGACCCTTTCTGATTAATTTCTCCCTACTTTTGTTTCCCAAAAGATGAATGTTTTGCAATTGTCTCAAAATAATACAAATCGATCACCTAACCTAGTTACAGGTTATTTTTCTAATAATCTTCATTAAATTCTTGTTTATTTGCAAAACCATGGAAAATTAAATAATCTAAAAACTTAAATTTAATATGAAACTTCTAAAAATTCTAGATAAAATATAGCATTTTTGATGTTTGTGGCAGAATTCAAAGATACGTAAGCTGAGTACCAGCAAGAAGCTGGCCCTAAAACAAGTGTGGTAGAGTCTTCTACTCACTAAACAAAGGTGTGGATGGAAAATCTCAAACAGATACAAATCCACAGAAAACAGCGTAATAAACCACCACCTTCCCATCTACATGACAAAATATGCTTCAGATACACCTTTTCTCAACTCCTAACTCTTTTTCTTGGATTATTTTAAAGCAATGACCAGCCAGCATACAATTTCATCAGAAAAACTTTCCACTAGGCAGACGTAAAATATAAGGGCATTTAAAATTAAATAGTCAACTGTTTTAAATTGTACATGAACTTTACAGGCATTCTGTATAATGAAATATAATTATCTGACCAGAAATTAATAATATCCAGTTAGCTTTCAAGTTTAAAGAGTTTAAATTTTCACATGCACTGGGAAGATGGTTCACATTCAAGGATTAAGAGAATTAATGTTGTTAAATGCCTATACTACCCAAAGCAATTGGCAGATTCAATGCAATTTTTATTCAAAGTCCATTGTTTACCATTGAACTACAAACTTAAAAATGGTAAAGGTGATAAATTATGTTTTTTATAAAATAGATTATGTATTTTACCTTACTACAAAATAAATTTACAAGAATTCCATTGTCGTTCTGCACAAAACAGAACACACACTGGGGAAAAGACAGTCTCTCCAAGAAGTGCTGGTGGGAAAGTTGGCCGCCCACATGCTGAAGAATGAGCCTGGACACTAACTTCAGGCCACAAAAAGGAATCAACTAAGATGAATTAAAGTTTCAAATGTAAGACTGAAACTATAAAACTACTCAGAGGAAAAGCTCTGTTGTTCTGGGCAATGGTTTCTTGGATGTGACTCCCAAAGCTTAGGAAACAAAAGCAAAAATAGACAGTTTTGCATCAAACCAAAAAGCTTCTGCACAGCAAAGGGCCAATTAACAAGATAAAAAGAAAAAACACAGGTTGAGAGAAAAATAAGTTGCAAATTGTCCAAAGCAGAAGGGTTAATATCCAAAAAACTAATACATCCATTTTGGAAAGACGTTTGGAGAATACTCAGAGATCTAAAAATAGACTTGCCATTTGACCCTATAATTCCTTTACTTGGTATATACCCAGATGACCAAAAATCACATTACAACAAAGATATCTGTACCAGATTGTTT
>CAUYRH010054300.1:0-29123 GCA_963574655.1 Perodicticus potto
GACCTCTAGACCTCAGAGAGAGGGAACAGGAAGAGCTGCCTGTTTCCCTCCAGAGGCAAGAGAATTTGCTCTCCTCCTGGGTCCTCTTGCCTGGAGGTTTAGTTCTTTCTCTACTTATAATTCTTTCCTATAAATAAATCCTTTTCTACTTATAATTCTTTCCTATAAATAAATCCTAACTTACCACCACTATTGTGGTCCATTGATTCCTTCTTCGAATCGCCAAGACCAAGAGCCTGAAATTCCGGTATCATTGGAATGGCATATCTTTTTCTCAAAATATTTTTTAAGTTAAATTCATATGTATTTTCTGCCAATCAATAGCTACTTTCATTTTTTTCTTTTTTAAGAGACAGAATTTCACTTTGTCGCCCTCCTTAGAGTGCAGTGGTGTCACAACTCACAGCAACCTCCAGCTCTTGGGCTTGGCAATTCTTTTGCCTCAGCCTCCCGAGTAGCTGGGACTACAGGTGCCCACCACAATGCCTGGCTATTTTTTTGTTGCAGTTTATCCAGGACCGGGTTCAAACCTGCCACACTCGGTATATGGGGCTGGCACTCTACTCACTGAGCCACAGTTGCTGTGAAGCTACTTTCATTTTTATGTACTCAGTAATATTATAGCGGTTTTGGACATAAGGTTTGATGCACATTCAAAAAAATTCTTTCAGTAATTTATGAATAAAGAAAACAAAACAAAACAATACAAAAAAGATTACCTGGTGTGATAGGCAGAATGGTTTCTCAAAAATGCCCATGCTTTAATCCATGGAACCTGTAAATATTATATTGCCTCATATGGCAAGTAGGACTTTGTAGATGTAATTTTGGTTATAGACCTTACAACAGGGAAATCATCCTGAATTACCTAGATGGCTCCAATATCATCAGGTGACCCTTTAAAATCAGAGCACTTTTTCTGGCTGGAGATGGAAGAGATGGGGTAAAGAAAAGATCCTACTCATGAGACAGATGTTTCTAAGAATTTTTTGCTGGCTCTAAGATGCTGAATCATATTTCCAAGGACTGGAGAGAGGCCTCTAAGTTTTAACAATGGTTTCAAATGACAGCAGGCCTCCTATTACACTAGATTGGCCCGTAACCTGAAGGAGCTGGGAGACTCTAAAGCAGGAGCCGGCTGAGCCTTGCTGGACATACCTGGAAATCTGACCAAACTCATCTGTAAGATAATACATTTATATTGTTTAAGGCTGCTGAATCTTTTGTAGTAGTTTTTGGCAGAATAGGAACCTAATAAACCTAATAAAGGAATATCCCAGACATTCTCTTTATTCTTTTCAGATCAAAGTACAATCTACTGAAAATGTGGTTTAATATCATTTATATGCCTGATACTTCAGTTAAATGAAAGGACTATAATTCACCTTCATTCTTAATAAGAAGCCTACATATGACTAGCAACCATAACAACTATACTTTAGTGTTTATTCGCTAGGTTTTTAAATAATGTGCTGTTGATTATAAATTTTTTTCTTATAAACAGTTGTGACTGTTAAAGGAGTTAATAAATGAAAGTGATTAGATCTATGATAAGCATTTTGGAAGTTTTCTTTGTAATTATGAGGCAATTATTTGATGAGAAGGGAATGATCAATGTAAATTACAGTTTGGAATAAAGTTTAACAAAACTAGGATTTAAACACTGAAAAGTGATGAACCTTCTGCTGAGAGGGAGATAACAAGAATGTGCCAGGTTTAAAAAATGTGTGAGATACTAGGTGGTGAAATAAGTACCACCACTATGACCAATAGAGAACATACTGGCCTGAGTAAGATGACTATCACTGCAACTAGAAATTAGCGTTCTCCTACGAGGCAAAAGCCATGTGATCTTCACTCTGGGTTACAGCATCGGTCACTGTGCCAATCTCAACAGAGGAAAAGTTTGCATCCATTATTCTTACCTCATGTCTTTTGAAACTTAACGTCTATCTGCACTTAGATCTAATATGTAGTAGCTCAGCTTCAGACCTCCGTAACTGCCTTTGTCTCTTCCTGATATTAATTATAAGCAGTGATGTTGTCTACAAGGTCTAGATGATTCTGTGAATCTCAAGTGACCGCACTTCCCATACTTACCCCACTCTCATCTAATCCACTCTGCAAGGTCTAGATGATTCTGTGAGTCTCAAGTGACCGCACTTCCCATACTTAACCCACTCTCATCTCCTCATTTTTGTCAGGATGTTTCCTTTGCAAGGGACAAATCCAACTGAAAGTGATTTAAACAAAAACAACAATAAAAGTATCGGATTACCTTGGTCAAAAAGTTCAGGGGTTAAGGCACAAGTACATCTAGGTTTCCAAACAATGAACTTATAAATCTCTCTTCTTTTTTCATTTTTCAGCTCTTATTTCTTCTGCTTTGGAATAACTCTTTAAGGTTTCTATTTTAAGGTGAGAAAAATAGTCTGCAGAGTCAGAATTTTACATAGTGTTCGAGCTCAGGATCTCAGAAAATCTTTTTTATTTGATCCACGTTAATCCATGTAAAAGAATCTTCATTGGTTCTTTTAGGATCACGTGACTGACATGCAACATCACCACCACTGGGAGCCCCTTCTTATGCTTGGATCAGTCTAAGTTGCTCATTAAACACAATTCGGGATTTAGTGCTTTTGGAATTATTTTCTCTTCATCCTCCATCTTTTAATACTATTTTGCAATTTTCATCATAGAGGTTCTTTAAAGGGCCCTAATATTTAAAAGGCAAAATTTTAGAAAGATGTGCACAATACAGTTTAGGAAGTAATTGCCATATAAAATAACGAAAATGAAGAGAAAAAATCAAAATATTGCAAGGAAAGGTACATTGAGAAACAACAAATAGATTCCAGTGCTTTCTCCGTGTTCCTGGTTTAAAGGATATGATAGTGAATATCTCTGCCTTCTATTTTTTTTAGAAAGACGAAACATTGTTTAAGTAAGCCAATGAATATATAAGAAAGATATATAAGCCTAGACAGGATGGCAGTAGACATCCTCGGTTACAAATATATATTTGCACCAAATTTTTCTTAATCAGACAGGCAAGCAATTGGAATTATATTTTCTGTATCTCTTTATCAAGGCTAAAATTATGACAGCAAAAATTTAGTTATTTTAACCTGGATTAATTATTTTACTAATTTATTTACATTTTTGGTCTTTTAATTTTAAATTGAAAAGGTGAATATCAAAAACAAAATCTTTCTTCCTCTATAATGAAAGGAGTAGAAAGAAATATAGATTATTCTGATCAAATTCACTTTCATCTTCTTCAATTACATTCATAGGTTTTTTTCTGATTTTCTCCAAAATGTCTGCATAGTATATGAAACTATAACTGCTAAATAGAACCAATGATTATATCTTCATACAACTCTAACAATAATATATGCCATTTGGAATATCTAAAAATGTTATATTTGCACCCTTCTTTCATGTAAATATCCCCAGTACAATTAGTGCCACTCATTGCTATACTGGTGCTGTTTCATATAAATGTAGTTGCAGAAACTCATTGCACGGTTTGCCCTTTAATGTCAGGTAAATCACAGTATTACTGAGAAAATAGCATAGATCAAAGAAAACCAAAACATTCCAGTCAATTAATTCATGAACTTCAATAGCCAGTGGATGGTGAGTCTCTAATTTATTTTAAAATGTGACAGTTGAAGCAAAAGGACGCTGGTTTAGGAAGTGGTACGTGCGAAGCATTAGCTAAAAGAAGCACAGATTTTGACTGAAGCACCAATTTTGGAATACTTTTAAAAACTTCATTCAGCAGTAGTAGGAAGATAAATGAACAAAGAAACATAAGTGAAGGGGAAACATAAAAGAAAAACATCTGATAAAGGAGAAGAATTAAACTTTACCATTGTAATATTTGTACATTCTGTTTTATTTGTATTAAAGTAAACAAGAAGTTGTGTTATTCATCAAAAGTGAAAGGTATTGAATTAAAATTAGTAGACCATAATGTTCATTATTGGGTTCATGCTTTAGAAGTTTACCGCAGTATCAATTGAATGGACATTTTCTATAAATAAAGGAAGAGAGTTATTATTCAAACCCATATGTTAAGAGCCACTTCAATGCTACAAACTCTCTGCTCAGTATTAAATTAATGAAGTTTAGAACAAAGCTTAAATTACCTTAATGATTTCTTATATGACAATAATAAGGTCTACTCATTTCAAATACAAGTACAAATATTTCATGCTTATATTTACAAGTTGCACCTCTAAAATAAGGATAAATAATATCATTTTGATGCCGGAATGTCAGGCTCTTGGTCCCAGCGATTCGAAGAAGGAGTCGACGGACCACAAGAGTAGTGGTAAGTCAGAATTTATTTACAAGAAAGGAAAATTAGAAGTATAAGAAAAACCAGACCTCCAGGCAAAGAGGACCCAGGAAAGGAACAAGCTCTCTTGCTCCCTCTGAGGTCCCGCAGAGGTCTGCTTGGAGAGGGACAAGCTCTCCTGTTTTCTCTCTGACGTCCTGTGGAGGTCTGCTTGGAGAGGAACAAGCCCTCCTGTTCTCTTTCTGAGTCCTGCTCAGGGGTTTATATAGTCCCAGGGAGTTGTTTTGACTGAACTTCTTAGGGCGTGGGTCTTCGTCAGTTATAGCCAGCTGTCCAATGAAGACCCAGGCCCTGGAAACTGACATGATATTGACCAGTCAGATGTGCAGGAAGAGCAGACAGCAAGGCACCATCCATGAAATTTACCAGCAAGAAGAGCACGGGAGGAGACAGCAAGGCACCAGTGTCTTCCGCACAGGTGTCCGGCCCTTCCCCACGCTGGTTTCTCCATCTGCCACAGCATCAGCACTGCCAGGGCCAAGGCAGCAGTTGTAGGGCTGCCTTGTCCTGCATCAATTACATGTTCCAGTAGGACTCGGAATATCTCCATATTCACCTCAAATTCAGTAGGGCCTGGAATTGTCATCATTGTGTGTCTAACTTTTCCATGATATTTCATCATGGCAACAACACTTTCTTACTCATTTTTCTTCTACTCATGGAAATAGCGCTGTACATCATATAAAGGCAGCATCAAGTACATGGACCCTGGAATTTGCAGGGCAGAGAAAATACTCGATATGATTCTATAAGGGAATTATACATTTGTCCCCCAAAGAACAGAGTGTTACCACTTAACAGTTGTGAAGCATGGCAAGAGGGTTAACTTCTCTGCACCCCCACTCCCTCATCCCATTTAGCGAATGATAATGGCTCCTATGTCATAGGAACTGAAACAGTTCCTGGCAATTTGGTAATCATTCAGAAAACACCAGCATTTATTATTTTCTCCCTCACTTTTTAAATAAAGCTAAGTCATCCTTTTGGTCATTATCAAACAAATGGTGTTTATTTCCTTTGTAAGTCATCATGGGGGCTTTCTTTTACAAACTGACTTGTCTTTCTTATTATAAATAATTTGAAAATTAGTAAATCTCTTTCATTCCAAGAGACTGTGTACATAGTTTTAATGAAGGTAAATCCTTCTTAAAGACTCTGATTTCAGTTTTCTAAATGGCTGTTTTTAGAATATATGTAAAAAAGAAAAAAAAAATTTTTTGGAGGCCTATTTTCGCCAATTCATTGATATTTCCTACAGATGACTTGCTGTTGCAATTGAAACCAACACAAAAAAAGGAAAAGAGAAGCAAAAGTTATGACATTTAACACTGAATGCAAGGCTCTCTTGACATTAGTGAACAGAGCCTCCTTTTGTTACAGTCTGTATCCAGAATTTTGACCTTTATCTCTTTACTCAGTGATGACTTTGGGCATTTATCAATGGGTTATACAGTTTTTCTCTGAATGCTTGTTATTTTTGATTTTTATTTTATTTCCCATTTATAAATTATTTTATTTTTATTTAGACAGAAAATAAAACTGTCTTCACTTTGTTTTTTGTTTATTGACATTGACTGATAATAATAATAATAATGATAATAATTATCCAATAGAAATTTAGAAGTCACTCTATCACTAACACTAACATTTATAAGAATATTTTTCCTCACATACTAGAGTTGACACGTTTTCTCATCTACTTTGTGGTTTTTGGTACATTCTTCCATTTATAATTACTGAAGAAAAAGAAAGTGAGTGGAGACTTCACAGGAGTCTTGCCAGTTCTTAATACCTAAAATTTAATATTTTAATATTTAATTTTAATATTTATTTTCTAAGTAGGATCATACATGTCAAGAGTGGCTAACAAATTACATGCTTTTCTTCAGTAATTTGCTGGTGTTGCCTTTATCTGTCAATGTTCTTCAGGATCCTATACGTAGTGGTCAGATGGAGTTGATCATTATTTATGGATTACATACGTGCCAATTCATTCACTTGCTAACATTTATTGTTAACCCCCAAATCAATATTCTCAGTTCCTTCACAGTTATTTGTAGACACATACAGAGTGGGAAGACACTTGAGTCACCCAACCCACATTTCCCAGCTGAGGTTGAGCTAGGCGATGCTCTTTTCTTGTTCTCGGATCCCAAATTGTAAACAAATGTGTCCTTTTTCTGTTCTATGTAATGCCACATTTTTCTCATTTTTGTGCTTTTTGTCAGTAATTTTGCTGTTTAAAATGTTCCGCAGTTAGGGTGCTAAAGTGCTATCTAAGTACAAGAGTCTGATGTGTTTTAGAAATATACCACTGTTAGGTAAGTTTCGTTCTGGCAGGAGTTATACCACTGGCAGCCACGTGTTCAATGTTCTGAAGCAAAAATATATAAGGTCTGATAATTCAGTTCATGAACTCATCCTAGAAAAAGTGCTACATACCTCATTAATGAATATAACTAAGGTGACCTTCACAGTACTGTCCTTGACCTTATGATGACCATATTGATATCCAGCAGTGGGATATGTAGTGCTTTTTCTAGGATGAGTTCACAAATAATTGTCAGACCTCACATATTAATGTGTCTTCAAACAGAAAAACACAGAAGGTCATGTAATGATTGATTGACAAAAATATTTTGATGAGACGTTCACAAGAACCTAACCCTATTTCCCCCTGGAGCCATGGGTCAATATTTGATAATTTATTGTTCAAGGCAACTTTATAGAACACCAATACCATAAATCATGAGAATCAAATATACTTCACTGTTAACTTTCAATCTTTGAAATTATTAATTGAATCTCTATAGATATAATTAATTCAACTAAAATCCCTGGTGATATCCTAACTTGGACATCTTAATGAATTTTTAAAAGGAGAATTGAATAGTTTTGCTAAATAAAAGAATCAAGTCAGCCTTTTAATCTGATCTAGTTGTTGTTTCACATCAACTTTAGGTCAAATTTTCCAGTCAACTATACTAATTTTTTACTATGTGTTGCACTGAAAAAGCACTGTTTGCCATCAACTAGACTGAACTTAAATTTGCTGCATTTTAATTAGTTTCCCAGATGTTAGCCAGATACAAGCTTTAATGTGCTTATTAACAGCATTGCCTTAAAAGCTTTATTCAAAATCTAAATTCGCAAACTAGGGATATAGACTGAAAATGATGAATATGTCATGGAAAAGAAAAAATGGTGAAAAATTAAATTTAAATTCACGTAAAATGATTCATGTTTGTCTATATCATGCATATAGTCAATGAGCATTCAATCCTTAAAAAAACATGATTGTGATTTGTTCCACAACTCCACATTGAGAACCTACTATTGCTAGACAGTGGAGTTAATAGCCATGAGTAAGACAATCCGTGTCCCGCCTCTCATGAAACACAGTCTAGGAGTTAGAGAGAGAAAATAAAAAATTTCACAAGTAAACGTAGATAATGATATGTGTAACAAAGACTGTGTATCAGAGAGAAATGTCAGAAAGTGTTGATAGAAGAGGAGGCTAGTGAACACTTTCTGAATAACAGGAAGCCAGTGAAAGTTTTGAGAGCAAAGAAATCCAGATAAAAAATATTAAGTGCAAAATCCCTAAGTCTTGGCAGATTGTGGCACATTCAAGATTTAGAAAGCTAGATAGTGCAGCCAAAGCTGTGATCTTCTTAAAGATGTGGAGAAGTAGTGAGGCATAAAAACCATACCTAAAGCCCTCACTGATGGAAGCAGCCCCACTGCTCTGCTCTGAGCAGGTGATCCTGCTCCTGCTTTCCCCTTCCCCGCTCCTTCACGGGAGCCATAGGAAGCTCTCCTGCTCCCCCCCTGGACTGTGGACAATCCAGAGAGTGGTACTTCACCCTTTTCTTCTTCTCAGGAATGAATATCTCTACTCTCTCTGTTTCTCTACTCACATCAGATTTTCTGACCTCAGCAATATTCATTCCTTGTGTTCACTTGTGTAACTAACTCCAGAAACACAAGTCAACGTCTTTCCTCCTGATGTAGCCCTTAAACACTGGGGTGTGCGTGGTGTGAAGGGGCAGGGGCTTCACATCCTCCTCTCCTGTAAGGAGGGGAGCAAAGCTAGGGGCTTCTCACTCACTGGTAACTCACACCTCGAACACCTTTGTCCCAGGCTTCAGTTTCCTGGTCAGAACTTGGAAAAGAGGCGGTGGCAGAGGTCAGAGCAGGGTGGCCATTCTAACTCTCACCAAGTCTGGAGGAGGCAGCTGTTCCCAAATGTTGTTGGCTCACTGGAGAACAGGAAAACCCCGCCTGACATTCTGTTGTACTACACACTCCCACGGACAGGGCTTTGTCAACTGTTCAAAGCCAGTTACTCTCTGGCAAAGAATATCTGTTCTACACTTTGTATTTTTAAATATTAAATAACTTCTTTAGCTACTCTCCACCACAGCTTTCCTTTGCTCTCATGACTTTTTATAATTTCAAAATTATTGGTGTTTGTAATTGTAAACAGTTTGGGGAGGTTTTAATTCTGTTAATATTTTAAAATATATTTATTATTTTATGATCCTACTAGCATCTGTGATGCTGTATGCTAGAGATTTTTAAATCCTGGATTCACCCTACAAATATAACAGATACATTAATTAGTCTCAGTTTGCTGGGGGTGATGATGATGATTATGGCAATGATGATAGCTAGATAAAGAGATGATTTATTGAGGGCTTACTATGGACCTAGTACTGTTCTAAACACTTACTAATATTACTTTTTAAAATAACAATATGTTTAATGCTTGCATCATTTCCATGAGCAGTTCTATTTCCACACTATAGCTAAAGAAAAGGTAATGTATCTGGGAAGTGGCAGAACTAAAATTCATGTACCATGGTGCTGCTTCCTCCAGAACCTATACTCTTAATTAACACTGTACAAACATGAAATGGTTTTATTCATAGTCCATTATGACACCCAATTGAGTTTTCTCATCCAATTTTCATAGTAACTTTTGATAAAACTACATATTTCGTTAAAATTTCAATATCACATCTATTTCTGAATGAAGCTGCACCACCACCACCACCATCCCCACTTGTTGGCCAGGTGTTGTTTGGGGATAAGAAAGCAGAGAGGAGGTGGTCTATGTTTTCATTGGTATGAAGGAGAGATTGATTGAGCATATTTCCTGCCCCCTGTCCTGTTTCTGATGCTGAAGGAAGGAGGAATACAGTATGAAGCAAGGAGTGTACTTTGTATTTGGTTGGAGGTGAGAAGGGTCTTCATCTGGTCCGTCTGCTCCTGAACATCTCTACCAGGGCAGCGTGCTGGTGTTTCAGTCTCAGACAAGCCAGAGAAACAGGTGCTCGAGAGATATTTGTAATCAATAACCTTGCAAGTGCATGGTGCTAGTCTCCATGTTAACTGGGTTCTAAGAGCTTACAGAGATGGGTTCACAGGGATTGTATTTTTCAATTTCAAACCCCATGTTTCCACTGTACCTCATTGCCTTACTAAGAATGCCATGTGTAAAATGAAATATATCACTGCATATTGTACTGTCTTTGATTATAAACAATGGAAAAACCTTTCATCAGATGAAAGAGTCTCCAATTTATTTTACCTGTTGCTCAGCAACAAAAGATTTAACAATCTTAAACAAAGCTTAATAATACCAAGTGTGATAAGAAATATTCTGTTTCATTTCCTTGTTACAAAAACAAAATTTTGGGAGGAAATAGTTCATTCATTTGCTATGCACTTTTATAAAATTAAAACTATACAAAACACTTGCTATCAGAATAATAGAAACTAAAGGGGAAGTAGGGGTAATTTTAATTTTATTGTCACAGAGGGTATTATATCCTCTGAAGAAAGTCTACATATCTTACATGATATTGAAAGTATTTGATTTAAGTAAAGCCATATTTAACATATAGAAAAAGGCATACTATATTGGTTTGAGGATTTATGAACATACGGAATATAGACAGGACAAATTTTCCTACATTGTAGATACCTACAGACCAGTAAAATTAATCTGTATAGTCCAATCATGCATATATCCAATTAACATATATCCTAATCCTATTTGGTCCATATTTTCCTAGGCATTGGATAGCCAGACACAAACAGAACACAACACTCACTGACAAAAATACGCTCTTAGGCACCTAGGAATAGTGAAGTGTACATAGGTTATTATGACACAAATAATTCCTGATTAAGATTTAAAAACAAAGTCATTTATGGAAATGATTTTGGTATAAAAATAAATACCTAATGTGATGTGAGTTTCTAAATCAATAAAAATAATTCCATGTGAAATTTATTATTGTCTGAGCACCTGTTCTATAAAAGACACTGTGCTGGAGGTCCTGAGAGATAACAGAGATGGCTAAAAAACAAAGTTAACATCTTTATGGATTAGTAATTTACTTGAACAGGCAGTGTGCCTGGTACCTGAAGCTATGTGTCAAACACGAATACTCGGCTTCCTGTGACCCTTAGCACCTGTTCTATCCACCTGGAATTGTACCAATATCTTTCCAGTTCCTCCATTTTAAAATTTCTGCATCACGATTTTCCCCAGCCTTTGCTGTAGAGTAACCCTCTTTCTTAGCATATCCCCACTTTCTTTTTTTCACCATCAAGAAGACTCATGGTTAACTAAAGGGTAAGCATTTATTTGATGTTGTTTCCTATCTCCACCAAAGGAATTTAAGCTCTAGGAAAACAGGGACTTTTTCTGTCCATCACTTCTGTATTCCCAGTATTCCCTGAAGGATATCTGAAACATAATAGACACAAAATAAAAAATGTTCCTATCATTGAATTAAGAGGTCTTTGAATAAATACATAGCCCGTTTCTTCCTCCTATTCCTTTATTCAAAAACTGTTCATTAAGTTCATACCATATGCCAGGAAATTAGGCAATGAGGTTCCAATGTGGAACTCCGTAAAGGAGTTCACAGTCTGATCAGAACAATAGACACAGAAATGAACAACAAAGCAAATACAGTTAGAGAGAAGGGGTAACCCTCACAAAATGGGCATATATTGCAACCTAGGAGGACCAGAACGTTCACTTAGGAGATGAAATCTGACCAAAACCTTAGAGACAAGTAAGAGTTGCTCAAGTAAAAACAGCAATGAGCAATGAAAGGGAAGGGAAGGTGAATAGAAACGTGACAAGCTTCTGGGTCTGGACGAGATGGAGGAAGCACATTTCATCCCATTGTTCTGACTAATTACAATCAAAATAAACACAATACAAAAAATAGCTGAGAAAATACTGAAAGGAAGTGGAGAAAAGCTGACTAGTTGGAGACTTCAGTAACTGAGAGCTGCCACTTGGGATCCTGCAATTAGGGACACAAATGGGAACATACCAAAAATGCCCAAGAAAAGCAAAAGTCTTTTATTTCTCTCTAGGCAAAGGACCAGGAAGAAGTCAGCTCTGCGGCTCCGCCCACCTCTCCTTCTTCCTACCAGGCTCTGTGGAGACTGTGGGTCACTGTCAACCCTCCCCATAGTAATGAAAACAGAGTAATCTCTGCTCCCCACCAGGTGCTGTGAAGCAAATGTGCATGGCCCTGCTGACAGCACCCAGCCTATAGTACCGTGAGCAGGGGCCAGGCCATCTCTCCTCCCCACTGGGCTCTGTGGGGACTGTAAGGTGGGGCAATGCCAGTCAGCCTGCCCGCACTAAGGGAGCAGCAGCAAAGTGAACTAGAGAGTGTAAACAGAGCTATGGGAAGAGACAGCTAGAGAAAGGGATTCTTCACATTTGCATATTTAAAATCCTGGGAAGATTTCCAACAGCCTTTGCATGGAATTGCCCAGATTCAACATAGCACATGATTTGAGAACGGAACTACAATACGTTATACTACTCAAGTTTCAAACTGGCCTCCGGGTAGTACACAAACGGAGGAGACCACAGTAGCACAGAAAAGTTTCTGAAAACTAAATTGACATTTGAACCACAGCTATTAAATAGGCTAAAAGATGGGTTCTAATCCTAAATGGGCCAACAGATCGCTAAAATAGAAAGTTCAAATAAGGACTCAGAGGCTCATAATATAATATTGAAAATGTCCTGGATATAATCCAAAATTACTTATTATATGTACTAAGAACCAGAAAAATCTCAAATAGAATTAAGAAAATCAACAGAGGCAAAGATAAGATGGCACAGATGATGGAATTATCTAACTATCTATCTATCTATCAATGATTTTAAAACAGCTTTCACAAGAATTCTCCAAAATATAACTACAAACACTATTGAAACAAATGAAAAAAGTAGAAAAGTCTCAGCAAATAAGTGAAATATTAATGAACAAAAGGAAATTGTAGAACTAAAAAATAAATAAAAATATGTAGACCTAAAAAACAAATAAAAATATTCAAAAGATGGGCTCAGTAGCAGAATAGAGATGACAGAAATTTAAGATTAATCAATAGAAATGATGCAATATAAACAGTGAGAAAATGAATTTTTTAAAATTAATAATCTTCGGTGACCTATGGGACAAAAACATAAAAGGAAAATGTCCAAATATTTAGAAATTTAACATTATACTTTGAAAAGAGCTCATGGAGTAAAGAGGAAGTCTCAGAGAAAAGTAAATGTTTTCAACTAAATGAAAATTAAAACATAACATATCAAAATCTGTATGATGCATCTAATTTATGGGGCTGAAAGAAACTTATAGCAGCATATGCTTATGTCAAGAAGAAGAATGTTTGCATTTAAATAACTTTAACATTCATTTCATTAAACTAAAAACTGAAGAACAAATTAAACTTAAAGCAAACATCAGTAAAGACATATATGTAAAGAGAAAAATCAATAATATTAAAAACCAAAATATAGAGAAAATGAATAAACTAAAAACTGGATTTCTGAAAATTTTAATAGTATTTATAAACCTGTAGCAAAAAAAAAAAAAAAAAAAGATTTAAAAAAGAAAAGATATGAATCACTAATACCAAGATTATAAGAAAGGGCAGGGCAAATGTCATTACAGCCCCTACAGACATTAAAATGATAATAAGAAAATACTACAAACAACTTAACACTCATAAACTCAGCAACTAAGATAAAAGAAACCAGTTTTGTGAAAGATAAAACCTACCAAAACATACTTAAGAAGAAATAGATAACCTTAATTGTCCTGTATCTCTTAGATAAATTAAATATGTAGTTAAAACTCTCAAAAGGAAAAAACTCCAATTCCACACTGCTTTATTGATGAATTCTAGAAAACATTTTTTTTTTTTTTTTGAGATAGAGTCTTACTCTGTCACCCTGGGTAGAGTACCATGGCATCATCATAGGTCATAGCAATCTCAAGACACTTGGACTTGAGCAATCCTCATGCCTCAGCCTTCTGAACAGCTGGGACTACTGGTGCCCACTGCAACACTCCAGTAATTTTTTATTATTTTTTAGTAGAGATGAGGTCTCACTCGTGTTCAAACTGATCTTGAACTCCTGGACTCAAACAATCCACCCTCCTCGGCCTCCCAGAAAGCTAGGATTATAGGCATGAGCTTCCACACACACCCTTTACAAAATAGTTAATGAAAAAATGAACTCCAGTCTACACAATTTTTTTCAGAGAATAGAAAAAGAAAGAATATTTTCCAACCCATTATCTGTGACCAATATTATCCTAATGCTAAAACTAGATAAAGAGAGAATAAGTAGGGGCAGCCCCTGTGGCTCAAAGGAGTATTGCGCCAGCCCTATATGCCATAGGTGGCAGGTTTAAACCCAGCCCTGGCCAAAAAAAAAAAAAAAAAAAGAGAGAGAGAGAATAAGTAAACTATAAAAAATACTTCTCATGAACATAATTTTGTAACAAAATTCTAAACAAAACATTAATACATCATGTCAATATATAAAATAAATAATACCACAAGACCAACTGGAGTTTATTTCCAAACATAAGACTGGTTCAATATTTTCAAATCAATCAATGTAATCACTATATCAACAATTTAAAGAATGAAAACCACAGAATCATCTCCATTGATGTAGAAAAGCATTTGATAAGACTCAACACTCATTCATAATAAGAAGTATCAACAAACTAGGAACATAAGAAAACTTTTTCAACATGATAAAGAGCGTCCACAAAATAACATACAGCTAATATTATACTTAAAGGTGAAAAATTGATAAAAATTTGGGGAAGAAGCAGAGATGTTCATGCTTGCCTAAAATTCAGTATAATACGAAAAATCCTAGTCAGTTCAGTAAGGGGAAAAAGGGAAGCACAGATATACAGATTGGAAGGAAAGAAATAAAACACTTACTTGCATATCATGTGATTGCCTAAAAATCCAAAATATCAAAAAACGCACAGCACAAAAGAAACCTCCTAGAACCAACCAGTAAGTGTAGCAAGATCATGAGATATAGGATGAAAAGTATTTCTGTATACTAGCAATTAATAATTGGAAACCCAAATAATGAGCAGAATACCATTTATTATAGCTTCAAAAAATACTTAAGTGTAACCCTAATTAAACATGTGCAGATGTGTATGTTGGAAACAACAAATGCTATTGAAAGAAATCAAGTCCTAAGTAAATAAACTATTAAAGACTCAACATAGCAAGACGCCAGTTTTCCTGAGATTGGCATATAGGTGCAAGCAATATCTATCAAATTTCTAGCAAATTTGTTTTTGGAGATATTGGCGAGCAGAGTCTAAACTTTAGTCAAAAGGCCAAAGGTCTTAGAAAAGCTAAAACAAATTGAGAAAGAGAATGAGTTTGGAAGAATCCCACTAGCCTGTGTTAAGACATAGTGTGATTCAGCTGCAGTAACAAACAAAAGTGGTGTGGTTGAAGGGATAGTCAGAGACATCAATGAAACAAAACAGAGTCCAGAAATATACCCATGATGTGTAGGTTTAATTTTAGTTTTTGACAAAGATACAAATCGATTTCAGTAGGAAAAGCATAGCCTTTTCAAAAAATCATGTTGGAACAACTGAAATTCCACAGTGAAAGAAACAAACAACCTAGACCAAAACCTCTCAATGTGTAAAATATTGATTCAAAGTGGAGCAGAGAGCTCTCAGCAAAAGTAAAACAATGAAAGTTTAAGGAAAAAACATCAGAGAAAAATCTTTGTGACCTAGAACCAGGTGCAGAGTCTTTCTTCACACATAATTTTCGCTATATGTATATATCTAAATTACTATACAGAAGAAAAGAAAAGTTAGAGTTTACCAAAATTAAAAAATTAAAATGTTTGCTACATGAAGTAATCTGTAAAAATTATTAAATGACAATTCACAGGAAGGAATAAAATATTTACAACTCATTTCTGTGACAAAAAACGTATCATAGTATACGTGCTACTCTTTAAAATCAACAGTAGGAAAACAGACAATCCAAATAGAAAATGCCAAAAGATTTGAGGAATTTGTCAAAGAGGATACACCAGTGACAAACAAACCTATGAAAAGATATTCAACATCAGTAGCCATCAGAGAATTGCACATTAAAACCATGAGATACCCATGCACCCCAACTAGAGTAGCTAAACTAAAAATACTGCTTATCGAGTGCTGGCGAAGAGCAACGGGATATTTCCTGCATGTTGGTACAAATGTAAAGTTATACAGCCACTCTGAAAAACAGTTCAGCAGTTTCTTGTAAAGTTAAATCAACATACTATAAGACGTAGCAATTTTACTTTTGCCTTTTTTGTTTGTTTGTTTTTTATTTTTGTTTTGTTTTGTTTTGAGCTGGTCTTGCTCTATCATCCAGGCTTGAGTGCAGTGGCAACATCATTGCTCACTGCGAGGGGAATTCCTGGACCCAAGGACCTTCTGTCCCAGCCTTTCAAGTAGCTGGGACTATGAGCATGAGCCATCACACATGGCTAATTTTTTCTCTTTTCATAGAGACATTGTCTTACTCTTTCTTGCTCAGGCTGGTCCCAAACTCCTGGCCTTAAGTGATCCTCCTGCCAGAGTGCTAGCATCATAGGCATAAGCTTTCACACCTGGTCTACACGTATGTTTATACAAAAATGTACACTGCAGTGTGATCTGTAACAGCAGAAACCTAAAAGCAACAAAAATATTCTTTCATAGATGCGTGGGTAAATGAACCATGGTATGATTTTACAACAAAAAAGATTCCTTAATTAAAATGAATGAATTTCCAACACACACAACAAAGTGGATGGACAAGGACCTTATGCTAAATGGAAAAGGCAATCAAAAAACTTGCATACTGCGTGATTCTATTTATGCAACATTCTCGAAATGACGAAATTATAATATTGAAGAACAAATTAATGGTTACCAGGGGTAAGATCTCACACACAGACAATTTTAAAGAACTCACGGAAAAGGAGGCGCCCATAGCTCAGTGGGTAGGGCGCAGCCACACACACTGAGGCAGGTGGATTCAAACCTGGCCCGGGCCAGTTAAACAACAATGAGAACTGCAACAACAACAAAAAATAGCCAGGCATTGTGGCAGGCACCTGTAGTCCCAGCTACTTGAGAGACTGAGGCAAGAGAATCACTTAAGCCCAAGAGTTGGAGGTTGCTGTGAGCTGTGCTGCCATGGCACTCCACCCAGGGCAACAGCTGTCTCAAAAAAAAAAAAAAAAAAAAGGACCCACAAAAAAATCTATTAGAGAAAATAAATGAATTCAGCAAAGTTGCAGGGTACAATATCAACATACAAAAATAAGTTTTATTTCTTACATAACCAATGAACAATATGAAAAAGAAATTAGGAAAGCAATTGCTTTTATAATAGTATTTAAAATAATTACATACTTAGGAATAAAACTAACCAACAAGGTCAAAGACTTATGCTCTGAAAACTATAAAATATTGATGAAAGAAATTAAAATCTTAAACAAATAGAAAGATAATCATGTGCATGGATAGGAAAACATACACCATTAACATGTCAGCCCTACCCAGAGTGATCTACAAATTCAATGCAATGCCTATGAAAAGTTCAGTAGCCTTGGGTGGTGCCTGTGGCTCAGTGGATAGGACACCAGCCCCATATACTGAGGGTGGTGGATTTGAACCTGGCCCCAGTCAAACTGCAACAAAAAATAGCCGGGCGTTGTTGTGGGCACCTGTAGTCCCAGCTACTCAGGTGGCTGAGGCAAGAGAATCACCTTAGCCCAGGAGTTGGAGGTTGCTATAAGCTGTGATGTCACGGCACTCAACCCAGGGCGATAAAGTGAAACTCTATGTCTAGAAAAAAAAAACAGATAAAATTTCAATAGCCTTTTACACAGAAATAGAAAAGCTGGGCTATGCTCAAATTCATATGGAATTACAAAAGGCCTTTGACTAGCCAAGGCAATATTGAAAAAGAAGAATAAATTTGGAGAACTCACATTTTTCAACTTGGAAACTTACTACACTGCTGCAGCAATTAAACAGAATGGTACTGACATAAGGATGAACATAAAGACCAGGGGGAGGGACCTGTGGCCTAAGGCCACATGTGACCTTCTAGGACTTCAAGTGTGGTCTTTTGCCTGAATCCAAATGTTACAGAACAAATCCTTTTATTTTTATAATAATTTTTTGTCACTTATATTTTTATTTTATTTTAAAAATGAATGTATTTAAAATACCAAAGAACAAAATAAGTTTCATGAAACAATCCTCCCATATTGAGTGACACAATCAGAACATTAGTAACCCACAAGTGCTGAATGGATAGCTGCTGTGCTCACGATTTCTAACTTCCCTCACCACATGAGGCTGGGTGATGAGAGCTTATAGGCGTCCAGAATCTCCACTCAGTTTTTGACAACAGTGCCTTGTGTTTTTGCTTGAAATGGAGTTCGTCAATAGTTGCACAGGTCAACAGTGTTTTCAGTGTTTTTAAACTCTATTTCCTTAATTAATTGCCCATTATGTCAAAGAAATCCAACAAGAAGCTGAAGGAAGAACACAAATTTTAATGAGAATTGCAATATTATCTTGTTTTTGTCAACGATAAGATAATTTGCTTGTTTCGTGATACTATGATATCAACGTTAAAAAAAAATTCAACGCTCAACAGCATTGTAACAGAGGGAGAAGTGGGAAAGGTTGTATTGCATAATCCAAAAGATGAAAAGCAAAAGCAAAGGCAATTCTTTCAAGTAGCAATAAAACCCGAAAATAATACCACTGAAGCATGTTGTAAAGCAGCTCATATACTTGGGGATAAAGGGAAGCCATTCAAGGATGTCAAAATAGTGAGAGATTGCACTGTGGAAGGTGTAGGATGCTTAGACTCCTACAAGGTTTCAAAGTACAAACAACTGACTCTTTCTAGGTGACCCATAACTAATCTGCTGTATGAAGTAGGCTTCTTCTTAACAGAACAACTTCATGGAATACTTCAAAAGGAAAAACAGTATATATTATTCAATCTCTTTGGATGAACCAACTGATACTACTGACTTGGAGCAGGATTTTTATTTCATTTCGGTCATAACATTAGACTTTTCTTTGCTAGAAAGAGTTACTTGCTTTGAGCACTCTTGTGAATAATGAGGCATTTGGTGTGGATTTGCCCTGTATTGGCTATCACAGGGACAGGTGTTAGACAAAATTTTATCTCTGAGAGAACAGGTTGTTAAATTGTATGAAGAATAAAATCAGCAATTTTAATTATTGAAAGAAGATTTCTATAGAAAATCAGCATTTCTGTGTGATGTCATGTCAAATCAAGATGACTTGAATATTGCTCTGCAAGATAAATTAAGTCCATATATGATATGTGGCAAAAGGTTCAAGTATTTTGAAAACAACCATCATTTTCCAAAATACTTCTTCAAAAGAAAATTTCAGATGAACATTTTTCCAAGTTAGCAAAAATCACTGATGAGTAGGGTAACATGTGCAAATCATTTGAAGAATACACAGCTGTTCTAGACCTATTAATTTGAGAACACAATGAAAACTTTACTGGCTTTGAGAATCATGCCATCACACTCAAGTTAGCAGTTCAGCCCCACCTAATTGACATCACCCAGGTTGCTAAAGAACTACATGCAGAATTGACTGAGCTCTCAATAGTTGACATTTTAATGTCATTTTTTGATGCAAGAAAGATCCAATTGAAATATGGAAAATTGGAGTAGAATACCCACGTCTTTGGCAATATGCCCCCAAAATGTTTTCTTACTTTTCAAACACGTATTGCTGTGAATGTACATTTTCCTACCTAACCCAAATGAAGAAGCCTTGAACGTCATGAGTAACTGATATCCATCTAGGCACCAACCGAAACTGCAGGTGTTTATGGTACATCCAAATATGCAAATGCTTTCCCACAAAAAGCAGACACAATTCAAAGGCTAACTTTAAAATTAACGGTTTTCATTTTTTGAAATTATTAAGTACATAGTAGTTAGATTTTTACAAAATAATGTACATTTTTAAGCATATGTAATTAAAGTTTCTTAAATGTGTCCTTATTTCATAACAGCTAAATTTAATGTGGTCTTCAAACATGAAAATATTTCCTACCCTGATATAGATGAATGGATAGAATAAAGAGCCCAGAAATAACACTTATGTACATGACCAGTTGATGTTCTACAAGGGTACCAATTTCATTCAATGGGGAAGAACAGTCTTTTCAGCAAATGGTGTAGGAGAAACTAGATATCCACATTCAAAAGAATGAAATTGGAGCAGTACTTTATATACCTTATGCCAAAATTAACTCAAAAGGGATTAAAGACCTAATCATAAGAAATGAATACTATAAAACTCTTAGGAAAAACATATTAGAGAAAAAGAAAAACTTTGATATTGTGTTTTGCAGTAACTTCACGAATCTAATAATGAAAACACAGATAATAAAATTAAAAATAGAAAATTTTGACTTCATCAAAACTAAGAATTTTGTCCGTCAGAGAATACTGTCAAGAAAAGAAAAATATGATGTACTGAATGAAGTATTAAAGTTTATATAGATATCTTATAACTCAATGCCAAAAAACAACCCAATTGAAAACCCAGCATCCAACTTGAATAGATAGTTCTCCAAAGAGGATATACACATAAAAAGATGTCACTACCATTAGCAATTAGGCAAATGAAATTGAAAACCATATTGAGATTCCTGTTTCCACTTACTAGAATGACTATCATTTTTTTAAGAAAAGGAAAAATACCAAGTGTCTAGTGAGGGTACAGAGAAATTGGAATTGCTGATGGGAATTAAAATGGTACAGCTGCTATGGAAAATAGCATGTCAGTTCCTCAAAAAATTAAACAAAGTTACCATATGAACCACCAATTCCACTCGTAGTTATAAAATCAAATGGATTGCAAATAAGTTTTGGGGGGCAACAGTGCTTATCAACATTATTCATTATAGCCAAAAGTCAGGAAAACTTAAGTGTTCATCAATAGATCAATAGGTAAGCAAAATATGGTATATGCATACAATGGAATATTACTTCAACATAAGTGGAAATGAAATTTTGATGTATGTTGTAACATGAATGGACCTTGAAAATATTTTGCTTAGTTAAATAAGCCAAATACAGAAGGACAAACACTGTCATTCCACTTAAATGAGGAACCTAGAATAAGCTAATCGATAGAGACATAAAGTAGAATAAAGATTCCAAGACCTGGAAAATGGAGGAAGGAGTTATCTTTTAATGAGAATGGAGGTTTTAGTAGAGATAATGAAAAAGTTTTAGGTATAGATAGTGGTGATGGATACTATGAATATAATTCATGCCATTGAATTCTACACTTTCAAGGGACTAAAATGAAAAAATTTTGTTATGTATATTTTAGAAGAATAAAACATTGTGAAATAACTACATAGAAGACCTATAAATTCACTTTTCAAAATAAACTTTCTTCATTATATTCATAGTGCATACAAAGAGTATGATACTAGATATGGTGGTACTAGATTTCCTTTAATAAAATACTTCCAATTGAGTTCTACTTGCTTTGAAGACTTTTGTGAAATGAGGTTTAAATTTAAAAGCACAAAAGAAAAAAGATTGAAAAATATGACTGCTTGAATGTTGCCTAAATTTTTAAAAAATTTACTTGTCCATAGTCATTTACTGTCATACCACAGTCACTTCAGATATGTGAACAATGTTGTCTGTGTGTCATTTCTATTAATTTCTAGAAGCCTTTTGCAAACGATGTTGACAAAAATGGAAATTAAAGACTGGAAATTGCATTTTGCCCAAAGGAGTGGAATACAACACTAGAAAGGTTGTATTTTCTTCAAAATTCCAAATTCATGAATTCTGGGTGGACTCTAATTTGGGTTGCTAAAGCTTGCCAGTCTTTCTAGATGACAGGTATGATTGGAATTTACTTGAGGCCTTCTTTTTTTGAAATTGAAGACATGAAGGCCAAAAATTTTCAATTTAAAATTCTAAGTTTTTTTAAAGATGATGATAACTAGTACTAATGTTATAGCATCGGATGTCCTATGCACTAAGGAAATCCATGGAGCCTGACTTGACCACCTAATGTAAAATATCTCATGCACAAATAATTTAGCATGCCAAATGTCATTGAAATAACACACTACCTTTGGGCCTTAACTATCCCAATTCCTTTTGAACCATACTGTTTATTAGCAATGGAACTCTGAACAAGGTACTCTTCTCATTTGTACTCAGTTTCCTTTAACTGCAAAGTGGGGGGAATGGTAGGATCTAGATCACAAAACTTATGTGAAGCTTAAATGTAAATACTATCAGGCACAGAGTAAACATGTATAAGTGGAAATTAATCTTTTCCCAGGTACATTTCTGTTCACTCAGCACTAGTTATTATTTTAGATAAACATCGCAATCCTTTCTTGGACTTCATAAAGCTATGTCCTCTTTACTACCAGGTTACTTGCATTTTTGCTCTAATTTGTTAGGGATAAATATTGCTTCTTGGTGACCAGGGGCTTTCCTTGAGTGACTGTGCTGATTTTCTAACCAAATCATGGCTCTTAGTTTTCATACCCAGGCAACCATCTTTGTTTATACTACTGCTATTAACAGTGGTGGTGCCAGGCAAAAATTTTATCTCAAGTGACAGGAATATTTTGTTTGGTTCTAGTTTATCTAAGAAGATAAGTTTTTAAAAGCTTAGCAGTTATTACCATATCCAGAATCTTGTATGTCTTATGTTAAACTTAATATCAGAAATCATAGCTCATGATGTTTATTAGTTTTCTTTAATAAGGTATCTCAAGGAAAATTTCTAAGAGAGTAGCTATTTTTACTTAATATTTCTGTATTATATAACTTCTGAAAGTAAAACAATGTCTGGTCCTGGGATTCTTGTTTACTAACAATAGATGAAAATTATATAGCATAGGTGGATATCATCAATGATTAGTATGTTCATTAAATTTTAACAAACCATAACATCATTATTTATGTATTTTAAATATTAGATAATTCTCTGATATATTACTGTGTCCTTATTATTATTTCTGGAAAAATTATGTGTAAGTATTCACTACTAAAATATAGTTTGAATCATCAGGACTATGTCAATATTCTAAAATATTTCTGATTGTGAATATTTTTTAATTTGACATAATTACTTCTGTATTAAATCATTAAAGCTATGACAAATAATTAAGAGTATCAAATTTATTTCAAGACAGTGATACTAATCTATAAGAAGTACAAATAATTTTACCAAGTTGCAAAGGTAAGTCATGTTAGGAATGATGCCAATAAGAAAGTAAGATTCCTGGACCTTAATTATTGCTTCAGATTATAATGGATATTTTACTTACCCACTCATAAATTAATTCCTCAAACATATACTGAAGACTTCTTACAGCTTTATGACACGTGGCATCACCACTGAAAAGTGTATTCCTTTATAGACAATGTTGACCAAGAAATGTTATCCCAATAAGTCTATTAAAAGATAAATAGAATTTCAGACCCATGAGTTTATTTAGCAATTGTTGAGATACCACTTACTTCTGTCAAAATAGCCTCTTTTTTCTCTGAAATTCTATAAAAGAACTTTTTCTGCAAATATTTTTATCCCCAATATCATCTGGTTTAAGTTATCTCAAAATTAAGAGTTCTTATTTAAAGACATGGGGAACTTTTATGAGAAGCACAAATTTATTAGAAGACATAAACTTTTCCAGATTTATAAAAGAATTTTTTAATAAGATATATTGTTAATAGTTTTAAATTTGAAACCAGTTTTCACCTCAGCTTTACTTCTCACCCAATGAGTTGTCTACACCAAGGGCTCCTGTAATTCCTATAATGTTTAATTACAGGGCTAATCAGAAAATTTTCCCTTTATTTAATTAGCCCATTGTCTGTGAGTAACTTGCCTTGCCCTAGTCTGTTCAGAGAAACAATTTTTCAGAGAAATAATTAAAAGTAACATGATAAACTTCAAGAAAGAGGTTTTAGCAATGCAAATGTCAAGCCTTTGGCTTGTCTACGGAGACTAAACAAAATAAAGAACACATTAGTAAATAGTCATAAGACTTTCAAGGTTTGGAAATATTTACTTAGATCATTTTGAAAGATTGAAACATTGCAAACAAGTTCTCAGCTGAGTTCAGATTTCTTTTATTCTGTCTAAACTAAGCCCAAGTTTAGTACACACAAAGTCAAACAATGGTTCTCACCCTCATGTGCTATCTCCCAAATAGATGACTATAATAAAATTCCTGGAGTAATAGAGGTTCATGAAAGCTATTTGTGGGGAAAGAACCTGCAGTGTCAAGTCTTATGGCCTTCCAAATCCCCAAGTGCGGCCCCTCCACTAAATCTAAACTTCATAGTACAAATCCCTTTATCAAAAGGATTAGTCATGTAGGACTTGGATTTAGTCAAAGGCTGCACTCAAGAATCCGGAAGGCCACAGGGGGCCCCAAGACCACAGGTTCCCCTCCCATCCTTGATTTTATGGAAACAACATGTCTGCAATTTAAAAAATCCCTTCAGGTGAAACTAAACTATTTTTCTGCCTCCATACTTATCCTTCTTCACCAGCAATTATAACAAGTTTGAATGGGAAATGGTTCTCTGAATTTGAGCAGGTGCTATCTGTTCTCTTTGAAATGAGATGTCCACATATGAGCTAAGTCCAAAAATCAATGTGATGGTATGGTATGCAGAGTAGTGACCTCCAAAAATATCCATGCCCTAATCCCTAGAAATGTGAATATGTTACCTTACCTGGAAAAGAGGACTTGACACACATGATTAAAATTAATGACATTGCAGTGGGGAGATTATTTTGGAATACCTGGTAGGTCAAACACATAAGTCTTTAAAATTAGAGGACCATTTCCCTCTATGACAACATAAGAAGGGTCCAGGAGATGCAAAGCTGCTATCTTTGAAGATGGAGGAACAAGTCTATGAGCCAAGAAATGAGGGAAGCCTCTAGAAGCAGGAACAGACAAGAACCAGTTTTCCCCTTAGAGTCTAAAGACAGTAATACAGTCCTGTTAATGCCTATATTTTATACCAATGAGACCTGTGTCATACCTTTGACTTACAGAACAATGAGATAACAAATTCATCTTGTTTTCAACCACTAAGTTTATGAATTTGTTATAGCAGCACTAGAAAACTAATGCATATGACAATGGGATTTTGACTTTAATTACTCTTTCTTAAGACAAGTCAGACAGCTGCTAATTACTCAACTGACATAATAGACTTTTGAATATATTACAAAATTATACTCAACTGTACATGTAAACAAATAACACTCATTCTTTCACAATCATGTGGTTTGAATGTTTTCATGGCATTCAGTTAAAAATTTCAAGTTTACTCAAAATTTCCCTAATAAAACAGAAATAATCACTTAGCCACCTGCAAAAAATTAGGATAGTCTCAGTTATTCAGTTTCAAAAGCAAGATAAGCATGATTTTGTATTTTCTCCCAAAGCATACTAAAATTACATGTAATACAATATACCAAAATGATGGCTAAAATAAAATTTTTAATGAGATCTGTTTACTTGTTTTTCATAATCTGGGCTCTAGAAATGTAAATGTAATAATCAAGTAGTGTCTGTTCAGTTTATGTTTTAAAAAATACTTAGAGATGTTATTTAATTTATTATTTCTAATATATGCATATATTTACATGTGTGATTAAGAATATATAGGTATATTTAGGAAATATATTCCATATTTTTGAACCAGAGGAGTCTCACTCCAAAATAAATGTGTAGTTTCTCTGTTGGACAGTTTCCATGGGTAGATCTGTTTGCCACCCTACAAAGCAATTGATGGGATTGGGGACATGAAGTAGGGGTAATTCGCTGCTCTATTTCCTTTATGTTGTTGGCAATGGAACACACACACAGACACCAAGGTTCAAGTAGCCCTTTACACAAAACACATGGTGGTTAATAGGAGGATAATAAAGGAAGCATGTATGAGCTGAGCTTCATGGCTCAATCCTGTATTCCTAGCACACTGGGAGGCCAAAATGGGTGGATGGCTTGAGCTCAGTAGTTCAAGACAAGGCTGAGCAAGAGCAAGACCCCCCATCTCTACCAAAAACAGAAAAATTAGCCAGGCACGGTGGCAGATGGCTGTAGTTCACTGAAGCACTTGAGTCCAGAGCTTGAAAAAATAATGCTTCCTTTTATATGAATCAGAGAAAACCCTGAATAGCCAATAAATTACTCAGAAGTAAAAACAAATTAGGAGGTATCACATTACCAGACTTCAGGCTATACTATAAATCTATAGTGACCAAAACAGCATGGTACTGGCACCAAAAAAAAAAAAAAAAAAAGAAGTAGATTTGTGGAACAGAATAGCGAACCAAGAGATGGACCCAGTTACTTATCATCAGTCAGTGGGGGAAAGACTCCCTATTTAACAAATGGTGCTAGGTAAACTGGTGGTGACCTGTAGAAGACTGAAACTGGACCCCCAACTTTCACCATTAACAAAAATTGATTCTCACTGCATAAAAGATTTAAAATTAAGGCATGAAACTATAAAAATACTAGAAGAGAATGCAGGGAAAACACTTGAAGAAATTGGCCTGAAAGAGTATTATATGAGGAGTACCCCCCCAGGCAATTGAAGCAACACCAAAAATACATTACTGGGATCTGATCAAACTAAAAAGCTTTTGCACAGTCAAGAGCACTGTAAGTAAAGCAAACAGACAACCTTTAGAATGGGAGAAGATTTTTTCAGGTTATGCTTCTGACAAAGGTCTGATCACTAAGAGTCCACAGAGAACTCAAACTAATCAATAAGAGAAGAACAAATAACCCCGTTTCCATGTGGGCAAGAGACTTAAACAGAAGCTTCTCCGAAAAAGACAGGTGCATGGCCTACAAACACATGACAAAATGCTCATCATCTTTAATCATCAGAGAAATGCAAATCAATACCAACTAACTTTGTACCGACTAACTTGAGTAAGGTTAGGCCACATAACGAAATCCCAAAACTACAGATATCGGCATGGATGCAGAGAGAAGGGAACACTTCTATACTGCTGGTAGGAATGCAAGCTAATACAACCTTTTGAAAAGAAGTTTGTAGAATACTCAAGGAACTTAAAGTAGACCTACCATTCAAGCCTGCAATTCCTCTACTAGGTATATACCCAGATGATCAAAAGTCATTTTACAACAAAGACATTTGTACCAGAATATTTATTGCAGCCCAATTCATAATTGCCAAGACATGAAAACAGCCCAAGTGCCCATCAACCCATGAATGGATGAAAAAATTGTGGTATATGTACACCATGGAATACTATGCAGCCATAAAAAGATGGAGACTTCACATCTTTATGTTTACCTGGATGGAGCTGGAACATATTCTTCCTAGTAAAGTATCTCAAGAATGGAAAAAAAATATGCTATATACCTGCTACTACTATGAAATCAATATATAATCACCTACACATTCATACAAATGGTAAAACATAACTATAGTCCAGAAAGTAGAAGGGAAGGGAGGGGGAAGGTGGGAGGAATAAGGGTATTTGGGGAGGCCTCACCTAAACGGGGTTATTTGTTCTTTGTACAATCTCTATGGATAACAGTATAGAAATTCCTCAAATAACTAAAAGTAGACCTACCATTCAATCCAGCAATCCCACTACTGGGTATTTGCCCAATGGAAAAGAAATCATTTTGCCAAAAGGCACTTGGATTCAAATTTTTATTGCAGCACAGTTCACAACTGCAAAACTGTGGAATCAAGCAACTGCCTGTTGATTCGTGAGTGGATTAATAAAATGTAGTATACGTACACAAGTGAGTATTACTCAGCCATTAAAAAAAAAGATGAACTAATATATTTTGCAACAATCTGGATGGAACTAGAGACCATTTTCCTAAGTGAAGTATCTCAAGAATGAAAAAGCAAACTCCACATATACTCACCATTAAATTGGGACTAAGCCATGAGCACATGTGTGCCCAGAGGGAAGTAAAGCTCAGTGTAGGGAGGAAAGGGTAGGAAATAAGCTGATTTAACAGCTACTATGGGGGTGACAGGCACACTGATAAATAGGACTCAAACATTATGAAAATGATCTATGTGACTTGAAATATTTGTACCCCCTTAATATTTTGAAATAAACAAATAAATGAATGTGAAACAATAATAAGTGGTACTTTATTCATTCAAAAGCACCTGTATTTCACTACTGGGTCCTGATGAAACTAAAAAGCTTCTGCGTGGCCAAGAACACAGTAAGTATAGCAAACAGACAGCCCTCAGAATGGGAGAAAATAATTGCAGGTTATGCCTCCAACAAAGGTTTTATAACCAGAATCCACAGAGAATTCAAACATATTAGCAAGAAAAGAACAAGTGATCCCATCTCAGGATGGGCAAAGGATTTGAAGAGAAACTTCTCTAAAGAAGACAGGCGCACCGCCCTCAAACACATAAAAAAATGCTCACCATCCTTAATCATCAGAGAAATGCAAATCAAAACTACCTTGAGATATCATCTAACTCTAGTAAGATTAGCCCACATAACAAAATCCCAAAACCAGAGATGTTGGCGTGGATGTGGAGAAAAGGGAACTCTTCTACAATGCTGGTGGGAATGCAAACTAATACATTCCTTTTGGAAAGACGTTTGGAGAATACTCAGAGATCTAAAAATAAGACCTGCCATTTGATCCTATAATTCCTTTACTTGGTATATACCCAGAAGACCAAAAATCACATTATAACAAGGATATCTGTATCAGAATGTTTATTGCAGCCCAATTCATAATTGCTAAGTCATGGAAGAAGCCTAAGTGCCCATTGATCCACGAATGGATTAATAAATTGTGGTACATGTATACCATGGAATATTATGCAGCCTTAAAGAAAGATGGAGACTTTACTCTTTCATGTTTACATGGATGGAGCTGGAACATATTCTTCTTAGCAAAGTATCTCAAGAATGGAATAAAAAGCATCCAATGTACTCAGCCCTATTATGAAGCTAAGTTATGGCTTTCACATGAAGCTATATTAATTGGCTATAACCCAATTATAGCACAAGAATATAGGGAAAGGGGGAAGGGAGGGGAGAGGAGGGGAGGAGAGGGAAAGGGGAGGTTGGGTGGAGATAGGGTAAATGGTGGGATCACACTTATGGTGCATCTTAGAAGGGTACAGGTGAAACCTACTAAATGCAGATTACAAATGTTTTCATACAATAAACGAGAAAATCCCATGAAGATTATGTCAAACAGTTGGATGAAAATATTTCAGATTGTATATGCAGCC